>CM051025.1:100109973-100114973 GCA_027627225.1 Congeria kusceri
CAATATGTTAATTATTAAATCTCGCCCTGCGGACTCGTTAAATAATTAACATATTTGGGTCAAAGTAAGCAATAACTTATTACAGCAGTTCAAACGCGTTTAGTAGTGATTAATTTAATTACCTTTTTTTACGAAATTAACAACCATGACTCGAATAACATGTGGCGTTTAACGCACGCAAGTGAGGTATTCTTTAAGGGAGTGGTACGATCAGTCTGGTATTTTACGATGTATTGCAAGGATGAGATAAAGCGTTCTAAAGTAATAGTTTATCATATGTCCTTCATAATCAAATTCGTGTTCAAGATCTTAATCAGAAAACATGTTTAGAAAGTGAATAAACCAGAAGCATGTATAAGCAGAGTTTTAGACATGATACGTTTCGGAAGTTACTCGAAAGTCTGAAAAAATAATCTCACACGTGGTATTAGCAGAGAATGAAACATAATCTTAATAATTTGTTACCTGCAAATTAATATTTTTACCAGTGTAACTGCTTCCCAGCAAGCTCATTTTGCAATGATGACCTTTTACTTAAGGCTCGTGTTAATACAATTTTCTTTCGCAGTTCATATCAAAACACGTTTTCAGTTATTTATGAAAACATTTCTATTAAACCACGACTTTAATACTCTCATCCCCGTGCTGCAATTGTATCACATTGCAATCCTTTAAGTTTATTTACGCCATGGTTACAAACCAGTATTAACGACGCATTCGTGCAGTCCGATATTTAATACAATTAAACACGTTATTATTGTTGTGCAATGCTAGTAGTCAAGATGAGTTTGACCAATAACACGTGCTTTAACAGAACATGAATTACAATGTTAATGTATTTAACAGAGCGTCTGTTATTCGCCGATTATTTATAATGTATGCAGATGTTCAACGGATTATAGTGGTGGAGGTGGTGATGGTGGCTGCGTCGATCGGTGCAGCTTGTAGTGCTGATGGTTTGGTAATGATGAACCAACAATAGGGTAGTAGGTAAGTGAACCAAATCATTTTGCGTTGATTATGTTTGCTTCTTGATATATCTTTACTTATACTGTAATCTAGTGAGACCAGGCATGCAAGATCCGTATTTATCTATACAGACAGAGTCGTAGAAGACACTAATTTGTAAAAGTGCAAACGAGGCATGCGAGATCCGTATTTATCTATACAGACAGAGTCGTAGATCTAGAAGACACTAATTTGAAAAAGTGCAAACCAGATCATCTAAATAACCACCCAAGCGGACACAATAAAAGGCAATTAAATACATGGATACCACAATCGCAACTGTTTTGAATGAAATCTGATACTTATAAACGGAAACATTTCGTGCCAGACTGATGATATTACAGAGCATGCTAAATGTTGTATTTTGTCACGAAACAACACTAGTAGTTGTTTAGGCTAATGAAACATATAAGGTTCGAAATAATACTATTGCGTAAGATATGGTTGACCGAGACAAAAGCTATTAGGCCTACAGTGCTACTATGTATTACCTATACAATTGCAATCAATGAGCTGATTTTAGCCTCAAGCTTAGTGCTATAAAAGCACAAAGCAGCCATTGTGTACACACTGGTTAAACATGAAATTGTAATTGTATGGGAAAATAAACTATATTCTATTTGGTTCTCTACCAACGTATGACTTTCAGATTGGTTCTCCGTAAAAGCAATTACAAAGGGTAACATGATCGAAGCGATTACCCTTGTGAACATGTAAACCAACAGCATTACATGAATATGTCACGTTTGAATGGCAAATAGCTTTGATTGCAAAGGTAACTATTGACAGATTGACACTTATTGGCCAACATGCAGTTGTATTTTAAATATATTGCGCCCAGATCACTAATATATATTTTTCCAAGCTGTACAATTCTTAATCACGTCCTCGTCTGCGCTTTTTAATTTGTCCCGTTGTGACTGCCTTTGATTGGGATACAAGAAGCAAATGTTGCTGACTGTTGTATTGATTTAAGCTGTAAATGTATAGTTGTTGTTATATGACGTACTTGATGGTAGTTAAACATGCAACATACAACGTTCACTATTCATCGAACTCTACCAATGAAACCAAATTCATGAAATTTGAATGAATGGATCGCCTTTAGAAACCGGCGTTAAATAATGTTCCGGTTGAAAATCACGTATGCTAACGCACAATATTGTCGATGATAAAACAGCACAAAAAGCTTTTGGTAGTCGATAAGAAACGATTGCCTAAGTGTTCGTTCCAAAATCGTACACTACTGTGTTTTAAAATGTCCAAAATGTCTAAAATCAATTTCACATTTTAGGTTCAAAAAGGCACGTCGACTCAGCACAAAATGTATTATAATCTGAAGACATGTAATGAAAACAACTGCATGAATATCAAAAGCGCAGCGGAAAAGATATGATGGTTCTGGTGTTTTAAATGTGTTGATGTGTGTAATAAGATCCTACAACAAGCATCGATGCATAATTTAAAAATAACACCATAAAGTTTATTATCGAATATTTTCATACAAAAAGGAAGACAAGTTAAAACTACCTTTTTTGTATAATGCATAATTTGCTAGCGTTTTAACAAGCAAATAGTTTTCGGATGTACAGCTCCAATACATGTATGCTGACTTGTCATTAGTATCCGGAAACACAACACTTTTAAACGATGCAAAAGTCGATCCATATGTTTCTTTATTGTTTAGATACTTCAGTGTTTCATTCGTTATTTATAAGTTGTTTTTTTTTTATAAATATTTTATGTCAAGTTTTGTGTCAAGTGTATCTGTTTATTTTGAAATTAATTGACATGGACACTCATATATACACATTTTAACGATGACCACGTGCGCATACGACCGGGTTTAATTTTACCGTTTGTAGTAAATTGTAAAAGTATCATGTCAATTCTTTCGTGAACATATTTAACATGTTAAGTGGAGTTTGTTGAAACGGTAAACCATACAAGAGTCTTGCCAACAAAGTTACCATATTGTTGACACATGTTTTAGGAAAACATTATTGACTTTACAGATTCGTAATTAAACAATTTTACTTAAATATTTGCAATCAACAAACTTATATTATTCTTCGGACCGCTGTTACGAAAGCTTGTGCGTATTTCCACCATGAATAACATATCACGATTGCCGCACACACGTAACATATTTTTTAAGGAAAACACACAGGTATGTCCAATCTGGTATCTTTTATGTACTGCAAGTATGAAATTAAGCCTTCTAAATTCATATTTTATTAGATTTCGTGCACCATCAAAGTTATTTTATTTTTGAAGATTTTAATCATACATAATGTTTAGAAAGTTAATGCACCAAAAGCATGCATAAGCAAAACGTTTGCGAAGTTACTCGGAAATCCGGAAAACCTATCTCACATACGGTATTTGCGGATAATGAAACATTATCTCAATAATTTGTTGCTTGCAAAGCATCATGTTTACCACTGGTACTGCCTCCTAACAAGCCCATTTAGCAATGATGACCTTTCATTGAAGTGAATACTCGTTTTTATTTCCGGTTATGGATGTACAATTGTCTTTAGAAACTCCATTGGACATTACATATTAAAACTCCAAATGTGTGTGCAGGAGTTGTATCTTTTAGAAAACATGGATTGTTTTGCAATTCTTTACGTTTATTGAGGTCATAGTTATATGCCTGTAATAAAGACGCATTATTGCAGTCAGATAAAACCAATTAAACACGTTATAATTGCAGTGCAACGCTAATAATCATGATGAGTTTGAATAATAACACGTGCTTTAACAGAACATCAATTACAAAGTTTATGTATTTAACAGAGCGTCTGCGATCCGCCGGTTGTTAATGGTTTAAGCAGATCAATGCAGAGAACCCATGTGACTTTTGGTAGTTTGCAGTCACTAATGGCGGATACAAAACCCTCTATTAGAACCACAAATCAATGTACTTTTAATGCTTCCACTTTTGTTCTGCATTCCAAACATACCCTATCATATGCCTATTTGTCTATATGATTAGATTTATTAGGTTGTGTTGCACCACACTAAAGCGTATTCGTTAAAATAGCCAAATGTATAGTAAACACTACTGATAAAAAAATGCATTGTTTAAAATGTCTATAGAATGACTTTTAGTTATTAATGTTTCTTTCTACATATTCCACCCATTTATGCAAAAAGGCAGCACAAAGTAATAAGTATTGATATATCTCCATCAACACTGTATTCGATTGAGACGAAATTTGCAATTTCGTTAATTATCCACACAGACAGAGTCGTAGAAATTACTGATATGCAAAAGTACAGTCCATAATATCTAAATCAGCACAACAACAAAAGCGTCGACAATAAAAGGCAAATAAAGACAGGATACACAAATCGAAACTGATTAAAATAAAATGTGGTACTTACTAAGTGTTGAATAGATTGGGATGCGATCCCATGTCCTGTAGTTAGGAGAACAGGTTTGATGTGTCGAATCCATTATTATAATACAAACTGGAGCTTGCTTTTAAACTGTAAACATTAATATGGTGATTTCAAAATGAGAAAAGCACTTTTATTTATCATTATTTATTGTAGAATTATCTTTAGAAAATAACCACACGTGATTGGCTGAATTATCCGTTATATGATATATGGATGATCATATGGTATTTAAGTTCCTATATCATTAATGGTATGCGCACATTTATTCAGAAAACAGAAACAAACGGAAACATTTCGTCTCATACTGATGATATTAGAATAACAGAGCGTGATACATTTTGTATTTGTACAGAAACAACACTGCTATTTTTTGCTGCTCTAGTCAACTGAAAATTCCTAGGTTTGAAATGATATTACTGCTGTTGATATGGTTGACATGGACACAAGATACTATGCCTACAGACCTACAATCTATTATCTATATATTTGCAATCTACGAACTGATTTTAGACTCAAGATTACTAATATAAAAGCAAAAAGATGTCATGACGTACACACCGGTCGAAAATGAAATGTGTAAT
>CM051025.1:100119973-100234973 GCA_027627225.1 Congeria kusceri
GTTATCCTCCGGGAGCGATATTCTGTTTTGATTTCAATTTTTGTTTGTTTTGATAGCTGTATTATTTCTGTCGAATTGTGATGTTAAAGCTCTGGGCCTATATCCACAAAGCTCCTAAGGACAATCTTAACTTAAGTTTTACTTTAGTCAAAATTTTAAATACCAGATTCTTTATGAAAATCATTATTTTATGTTGTAAATATGGTAAAATTAGAAGCATCTGAGACTTAACATGGATCAAACAGTTTCATAAAAAATAAACTTTTTAATGTAACAGCCACAGACTTAAGGAACTTTAAGATTTTAAGAAATGTACTTTAGTTTTCACCAAAGAGCTTTGTGGATACGGACATTGATGAGCGACGTCAGGACTTCGTCCTATTTGTTTTTTCTGTTATGTCCATTATCATTATTTTAACTGTGATTCAAACTAATTATCTGTGATACGGCTGTGTTTTAGTAGCATATATATATATTTGCACGAAAATCTTTCCAATCACGTTCCATGATATTATTTTTAAGAATAAATTAATCAACCAATATGACTTTGTGCTTGTTTCACCACCATGTAGCAATGCTTAATTTTAAAAACATTCAGACAACAGTAATCATTTAAACGGAACAATGTAGTCTGTCCAACTGCCTTACTTTCGTACTTATAATCCTATTCTTATAGTATATTATTTTAAGGGCGATTTATAAGAATGTAAAAGTCAGCTGGTTTGCATTAATAACCGATACGCTTGAAAGATGATAAAAGTTTTTATTTGAAAACGCCCACAACAATAACGCGAATATGCAACAAACCTTATGCAAACCAATATTTACAATTGATTTAGCATACAGAGAATTGTTATCTTTAGTTGTTATAAACTAATATCTATATACATGTATATTATAAAACAAGTGTACACAATTCTACTCAACTATTGTTTCAAGCATAGTATGGTCACATTCAGTATCATTTCTAGTATAAAGTTACACATTTGCATCAATCAAATACGCTAGCTGTCTGACTATCGATAGTATTTCTTATATCGTATAGTCGAATGTCATTTTTTTCACGGGCTATTAATACCCATTTTATCCGACGGCAGTATTTTTTACTCATTTCTACGCGCTTTCTCCCACCTCACTCCGAGAGAACCGAGCTGCAAAGAGGTTCGCGAGAAAGACACTGTCCCCATCTTTTTCCTACCTTTCAGTTCTCTTTTTTTGTACAGAATCGAATGCATTGTTTCTGGAAAAAAATGTTCAAAATAAGCATCGAAACATATGCTTAATTTAATTAAATATCTTTTTTGCAAAATTAATAGTCTGCCCTGAAGTAATCAGCTGCAATACAAGGTCATACATCTTAGTACAGTATACAATAAGGCAGATGTATTTTAACTTTAAATAAAGAACAAAAGTGTCGTGAAGACATATTAGCCAGCAAGGCCTCCCATAACTGGCCAACGTTTTATCGACACTGTAGCCGGGGGAAAGCGATCGAAGTCAACACAACTTAACAGTCGGTTTCTCAGTACTTGTCTTAATTTAAGTCATTTGCAGGTATTCCTGCAGTATCTTCCGATTCCCACCAGCAGCGAATATCTCTACACCGATCTGCACATTTCAATCATTCAATGTCGCCATTACTACGCATAATATGTTCTACTTGTTCAGAAAAAAGGGTTGTAGCCATTGGAACTGACATCGGATCAATTATTCCATCTACCATTATCTTCGTCAGCAATGTTTTTGGAGTTTCAGCCACTCTTAACCAAGGTTCATTTGAAAAGCCATGCAGACCACCCTTGCAACTATTCTGTCTCGATCTAGTAGGCAGATGTGAGGAGGCAACACAGCGAACTTCAAACTGGTTGCGAATATGATTGAACTCTGGTTTGTAAAACCACGAATAATTATTTCCATTTACTGTGGTGTCCTTAACGCTGGCGTACCATTTCTGATAGCAATATGGCCAAATATACACTGCATACCACACACTGAGTTCATGCTTGGTAAGTTTCTTCGCAATGACATTTAATGCCAACTCGGACACATCGGAGACTTTAAAAAAACATCGCCTGATAACCTTTCGGTTTGTTTCAAGTGGTGAACATTCTGTCTTCATATACTTGCATATTTGATATATCTACGATTGCTTTGTGCTTGATTTATGTATATAAAGGCCTTTGATCTTCTTTAGGTATCGTATAATGGCTCTTAGTGCAACATCTAAGAACGATTTTAAACTAAGATGTGTTGGAAAGAAATTTATAAGTTAAACATCAGTTATGCCGTCCCATTTCCGACGCTTGTTACAATGTTTTTTTGTCCTTAACAAAGCTAATATGCACGACATATCTTGTTCACTCAATTTGTTTTGTCCCTTATCACTGTGTTCATTCTCGGAAATAAAACGAGATGACGCATTGGCGTTTGTAGCTGTATATTGTTGAAGATCATCAACTCCAGTCGTTTGGTCAACCATGTCTTTCTGCTCCTCACTTTGGACTTCCAGTAATTCCTCAGTCCATTCATCCGCATTAACATTAGCTTGGAGAACCTCGATTTCTTCAGGTTCTTCGAATAGAGTCATTTCCAACACCGTTGTGTTCGCGTTATCGGACTCCACAACTTCAAGAGGTACACTATCTGCAAGTGTTGAACTCTGTTCCAACTTCCCTACATCGTATTCTTTGTTTGCAACTTCAGGCTTGGAGATAACCCGAAATAATGGACACTTCACTTCGAACTCTGCTTCAATTACACGTGTGTTCACTACATTATTTTCAGCTATTTCAGTTTCTGGTATCGTTTTAAAACCCCATGAAGGTTTTCTGTTGCTTCGTTTAAGTTCCTATATAATGTCACTTTTTGACATCTCAATTACATTTTTCCAGACATCTTTTTGCAGCTGAAGTTTTGTTAACTGTTCACCTTGTTTGGATCGAACGACAATTCCATGCCATTGTCCATCATCTATGATCGAGGAATATGAAGACCCCGTTTATGACAACGGTCATGTACTTCCTCTGCTATCGCACGCATTGTTCCCTTAGTCAAACTATACTCTTTGGAAACCATGCTACGGACGACCATTTCACCTTTTCCTTATTCCAACTTCTGTCCAGATCACTGACTAAAAATACTACTGCTTCTGTGGCTCTCTCTCTGTTTAATTCATAATATGCTTCTGCAGCAGCTGCGACTTTATGTAGAATTGTCTTAACTTCTTTAATTTTTTTCAAGGGCGGCCAGTAGAGCGTATTGCTATCAAAGTACACCAACGAACCAAATGTTTCTACAAATTCAACATGTTTACCTTTCTCTGTGAACCTTTCTTTGATCTGCTTTTGCTAATCACTTAGTTTCATTGGTTTATTGACTTTCTCGTTTCCGTACATTGCCATCTCTAGTTTCATGGCATCTCGAAATAACTGTTTATCTCTTTGTACTCTGACAAGTACTGTTTCATGTTCCGTGCAGCTCACGAACAATAGACGTTTAGCACTTCAATTTGTGAAAGACATTGAAGGACGTATCTTACTGGAAACTGATTATGAATTTTATATTAAGGGCATTTTATTTCTACTCCGACTTTTGTAGTTGAAATATCAGAGTCTTTTCGCAGACTGCCATCCGGCGAAACGATCATGAACACTTCATTATCTTCAGTTTGAATAGGTAGACAATCCTCCTCGCAAAACTTTAAGTCTGGCTCAACTACTGGTAAAACTTTACCAACTAAAGTTGTCACTCAATTAACCTCATTCACAACAGCATGTTCCATTGCAGGTTTCTGTTCTACGGTTGGATCCTGCTCTGGAATTTCACACATAACTTAATCAAAGTGATATTTCAGACGTTTCATTCCATCCCCTCCAACAGCTGAATATAACTACCCGTAACCATTGCATGTTTTCTGTATTCAAACCATTCGTTTGACCGCTGTTTCATAAACCGTGTATTTTCATTTGGATTTTTCGGATTTTCTCTCTGATGTTCGATGTCGACAAAGAATGTGGTTTCCTTTATGTTAAGAGCTTTTCCAGCAACATAGTCCCTTCCGTTCAGTGACGCAACTGTAACGCAAATGTTTTCTCTCATATCACAAGCTTTTATCAGGTATTCATCAATGTCGTGCAAAAATGCGATAATTGCACTCACAGCATACACATACTTTCCTTTTCTCCAATCATGTTCACCACCCCTCTCTATCAGCTTTGATTTGCAGTGTTCCTTTTTTCTGCGTATTTCACGGATGGCAATAATGTCACTAGAAATGCCTTTAATTGTGTTCAGGAATAATCCGACACTCTGTTTTGTACGCTAAAGGTTTTTCTTCTATGTTTGTCACACTATCATCAAGGTAATTTCAACGATGTTGCATGTCATTTATGAGATCTATTTGACATTTAAGAGCATGTCTTTTCTCTGTAAGTGTTTCGCCTACTTCGTGGCCTAGCAGATCGGTATCACCAGAATCAACACCGAGTCCCATTTTAAAATGTTTACCATCAAATGTCAAACATGCAGATTGTTCTAAACTGACACCAAGAATGTGCATAACATCTTCATAAATCCCTGGTTTTCTCTCCCCTTCCACACTGAATGGATCATATCCTCATAGCATTTTCTGATCGGGCACGGCAAAATTTACTTCTGAAGTGTCTGGTGAATACAGTCCTGGTGTTGTCAGTTTCTGTGCTATATCGCCATGGCTTTTGTAACCACCCATAAAATGTAAAAATCTTCCTACAAACATTCTCCAGCCCAGTTTCAGAATAACTTTGATTGGTCCAAATACCTCATGTTTGTGGTAGTTTTGGTTTCAAACCATTGCACAACTTCAAGCCAAAGTAAGAATGCAATATTTGTCAGTGGGAATTTCTATTCTTTTACTTGCCGAAAAAAGTGAGTAATGTTTGATCAAGACCTCCATTGTCGGATAATTATTTTATTACATCTGGTCCGAGGTTAGTTATTTCGTCGATAATTTCGGGTTTATTTACATCATCGTCAGAACGAAGATGACTGAGAGTGTTAACAGTTTGTTCCTTTCCATTTTTAGAATTTTCATCGTTTGTTTCAGAAGCAGAATCTGTGTCCGATAACGCATCCGCCATGCTACTAAGTGGCAACAGATCAATGTTTTCATCATTCTTTCTTTCTACATGTGGACATGTACTAGTGTCCTTAAATAGATTTCTAGATTTCTAGATTTTGCGACCTTTATCTTTTTATGCGCTGGCGACGCTCTATAAAGCGGGGATCTAAACGGTGATCTAATTGGAGTTTTAGTGAGCCTTCGTTTTCCGCAAGTTAGTTCTTGTTCAACACGTGGGCTAGCTAGCAACTGGAAGGTGGTATGTTTCTGTTTGGCCTTCTTCTTTCTGTAGGCATTCTTTGGCCTCTGTAGAGTAAGCCTTGTTTTCGTCCGTGCCATATTCTGAAATAGACAATAGTGTGAAGTTACTTCTTATACGCTAATTAGGTATGACGTACCGTTTGGGTCAAAAGTAAATGGGTATACCTACAGGTACAAAAATATGCCTTCAGGCACAATTTTGTACCTACAGGCCTAAATGTATGCCTATACGCCTACTTACAAATATGGCTTCAGTTATAATTTATACCTGTAGGTACAATTTAGGCCTGTCGGCATAAATTTAGGCATGCAGGCTCAATATGTTTCGGTGTGTAGAATTACCAAAATCCACGTTATTAGTTTAGTTAAAAGTAACATTACATGCATTATAAAGCTATAAAGGTCACTTAAAGGTAAAATTCATGCATACACTTTATTTTTATTTAAGGGTTATGTTGACATGCGTTAATTATATAATGGGATTTCGGTAATAACGATAGGATTTATGTGTGTGCTCTCCCTTGTTTTCAGTTTGCAGTTACAGATATCCCTTTCTTATTTTAGTTTAAAGTAATATAAAATGCTAATTAATGCTATACAAGTCACTTAAAGTTAAATGTATCCATAACTTTCATTTATTTAAGTGTAGAATTACCGAAATCAACGTAATTACCGAAATCCTCCGAAATCCGTTTATATAATTAACGCAGGTGAATATAACCATTAAATAAATAAAGTGTATGCATAAATGCATAAATTGTACCTTTAAGTGACCTTTCTAGCTTTTAAATGCATTTTATATTACTTTTATCTAAAACAAAAAGGGACTTCGGGGGATTTCGGGGGATTTCGGTTATTACGGGGATTTTGATTATTCTACACACTGAAAAATATTGAGCCTTCAGGCCTAAATTGTACCTACATGTATAAATTGTACCTGTAGGTATATTTTTAAATAGGCCCATAGGTATAAATTTAGGCCTGTAGGCACACAATTGTGACTGTATGCATATTTTTGTACCTGTAGGTATACCTATTTACTTTTGACCCAAACGGTACGTCATAATATGTAGATAGTTTATGTGAACGTTATGCGCAAATAGTGTAACCCATTTTCGTTTATCAGTTAGACTGGAATAAGAATATGCTCCGTTATACACAGAACGTACACGCTTTTTGTCGGATTTCAAAATGGAAATAATACGTAAAACATATCATGTATTAAACGTGAACATATCATTTGTTTTTCTTCCGTTAGTCATATCATTCCTTGTCCGTGTTGATATTTTGTGAAATTTAAATTTCTAGACGCTAAGGCTTCATATATGTAATCCCTATAATGTTCGTTTATATGAAAAGTGTGTATGAAATGTCGATATTTAATACTTTTATGAAAGAAACTAATTAATCCGTGAAAACTATCACCTAAAATCATTCGATTCGAAACAAATTCAAAGGGTAAGCAAGAAATCTGCGAAATTCTGTGTGGAAAGTAAGGTATTAGTACACGCGGAATTCGACTCCGCATATGATAGGCCACATATCGACCAGATTAAAACTTTTCATTTAATACAATCAGTAAAAATGTTCAGCTTACCGAGACTAAGACATTGTCCGTGTCGCATATCAAAACAAAACCACGTGATTTTCCACAGTGTGCAAAATGACAGTGTGCAAAATGACAGATGCAACATAAAGTATGTTACAAAATTGCCATCACTGTCTCGTCTTCTGTCGTTTCCTCAATGTATATGACCCTGTGTAACTTGTATTGGTCAGGTAAACGATACACACCGCAAACAAGAATGTCACTGCCTGCTTTATTGATTTAACCTGTAAATGAATAGGTGTTGTTATAATTGTATGTAGTTATGCTGACGTTAATTATTTAGCAAGCTGAAATGGTATCAGATAACTGACATTAATGTACCGCCTTAATAACGCGTTGTAAAATAATGTTAGAGGAGGCCATTGTGTAAATACGTATGAACTACATCATGAGACATATTCACGCTGAATGCAAGCTATAAAAATGATTTATACGTTTATCAGCGTTTAAAGGCGAACGTCGAGTTTACCTTTACACTGAACTTGCCTAAGATAAGTTCCCTTTGACATTGTTGGTATATTGTAACATCAGAACAATATCACTGATACAGTATTGTGCATTTGGTCACGTGCATGATAAAACATTATACTAGATGACGAACAAATCACGGTGTCTCCCAATACATTAGACAATCAAAACGCAAAGATAGACTGCTGGCGAGCAAAAGTAAGTGAATTATGACCGCATTTTGCGACAATAGGATGCAACCCAGCTTATATATGAGCGCGGCGTGATAGAAGTATGTTTAATAGGATGTTTTCGCAAATGTGAACTAAATGCATATTAATCTAGTGTTATCTAGTCAGTGCACGTGTATATCACAATGTTAACTGCTAACCTAATGTACACACAATACATGGGAGCTCTTGCGTAGCTCGATGAATGGAATTGAACCAATAGTTGTGGGTGGGTTTAAAATGTGAGTCATAAAAACTGGAAATACCTTTGCAAATTCATGCGTGTTTGTCGCAGTTGTTGGGATACAAATACGAGTCTGCCGACCTGTGTTGGTTGAGGCTACACGAGGAAGTGAAGGCAAGCATAATTATATAACATTTATGGAAACCACACAAGCGTACGATATGGTTGAACTATAACACAGAGCTAATGAACTATAGCCCTTGGGCCATATTCATCAGGCCCAAAGAAAACCTTAATTAAATGTATACGTCGGGATTTCAATCAAAGTCCGAATGTTAAAGTGGTCGGCATCAGGTTAAATAAAAAACATGTGTTCATTCGTTGCAGGGTTAAAACGTTTTACTAAGTTGTTTTTACGGCGTTAACCGTCCTTATAAGTACAACAGACTTCATAATTTAAATGATTATTATCTTTGTTATGAATATTATTCTGGACCTTCATTAATGCGAGCCATGGTGAAATACGTGAAGGTCATTGTAATAGTGGATTGTTTCCTTGCAACCCTAAGAAGCTTCTGAAGACGCACACATTTCCAATACCTCCTTCCAGGCCTATAAGCTCGCCATGTGCAAACAAGCGTCAGTCCATATTGCAACTAGAGTGGGATGTTGGATGCTAGAGGCAAATGATGTGAACAGCACTATGCGGGTGATTGTGTGGTTTGAACGGAAACTAAATGTGGACGTCGTGTTTTGTTTGTCTTTAAATGTAAACTGAACATTTAAAAACATGGGGAGAAAATCAATGAGGTATGTTGCTTTATGTTTTATTTTAAACATGAAGTTTTGTTTCAATATAAATAATCGTTCAGTTGAAAGAAGTCACATTTGGAAAATATATACCAAATTATAATGACATGCATGTATCGTTTTGTTGATAAATGGCGTATCGAACTTCTTATTAATTAAACATATTAGTGTTAGTATCAGAATTTAATTTTATATTTAACAGTATATTGTCAATTCATCACTTTGGAAAAGAAAATCATTTGGGTATTTTTATCGACATTTAATCTATTTTCGTAAATATATGAATTCTCATAAAAAAGTATTATTAAATCGAATGATATAATCACACGAATAATTGTTTTATTAGTATTTACCCCAATTTTTAATACAAACATAATAATCGGATGTGTACAAAATATTAAATACTAAGGATAATAAGCAATGCATATATGGTTACAGTGGGATATGATCAAGGATTCGTCTAATATTTCTTTATTTAAATGATCACCTTTTATTTCCTGTATTAAAATCCTAAGTGTCACTAGTTTAAAACATATTTGGTCTGAATAAGAAATAGAAATGTTAACTGCCGGGAATCAAATGGTTAATTTTACTCGGAAATTGCAATATTTCAAGTATTTTTTGTTAGCATTCAGTATACGCATCTGGATGTATCATAATTTATATGCATAATCACATTGTCACGTGATCGTTCTCGTGGTAGTACTTATACATATTTTGTCTTATTAAGTGTTGTAGAAAATGTCAACCATAAAATTGTAATTTAATGACCGAAAATAATCAGAGGATTATTGCCGTTAGTTATTTTATTGATACACGATCCATATTATATCAAGAGCATTAGCATACAACATTAGTTAAATATCTGGATTTACTCCAAAAATATTTTCATCAGAATAAAATAAAAACGTACGACAATAAGCAGGGTTGCTACATTTCACAATACACCCCTTGGACAAATTATTTTAACCGCGTTGATTAATACGTTAAAGCCGCAGTCCATAGAATATAACTCAATATCTCACCTCCATATAATAGATGCAATCCGATTGGCTAAAAGCGGTCACATGACCATGGGGTATTTTCCATACACCATGGCTTAATTTCAATAGTCCATAGAAAGTAAAACAAAATGGCGACTGCTGGATAATCTGTTGTTTTGTTTAGTAATTTTATATCAACTTGACTTGGCATGGCATATTTTTATGTTTAAATACAGATTCCAAATAAATGTAAGTGTCTAAAGTGCATCAGCTATAAAAAATAAAGTCATCTTACCTCGGTGTTTTTGCAGTTTTAAGCTGTTTATCAACCTAGAAAGTGTGTCTGAAAACAAAAAAATAATTCTTTGTTCTTGTCATATTTTAATAAATCCAATTTAACAAATCCATTTTCACATAAGCATATAATTTCCACAGTGCATGTGTTCATTGCACTGATTTTCCACGATTAGTCTAGTTAAAATGTCTTAAATATCGAATGTGTATACTACATACTGTTTAACACTCCATTTGTTTACTAAAGATGTCGTAACTTACATGACGTAGGTCTACTGTTATTGCCTGTTGCTTGGTACACCCATTGCTTACAGTCAGTTCCAGTTTGCTAATTGGACACTCTTTAATAAAATAGCAATTGAATATTGTAATATTTTCACTATCGTTACTAATTTGAACCATAAACTGCCATTAAAAAATTATATAAGATTTAATAAAAGCTGCGTTTATCAATAATTATTTACCACTCAATGACTAACATGGGCGTACATATATCAAATTAAAAGAAACAAATGAAAGGTAGTCGGTGAGATATATTCGTTACAATGTTAGTAACTGATGGTGTATGGGATATACACCCTCAGTGGCTTCATACCATACTCGCGCTTCGCTCTCGTATAGTATGAAAACACTGAGGGTGTATATCTCATACACCATCAGTTACTAACAGTGTAACTAATAATACATCTTCATTGGCATTAGTTCTAATGAACCTTAATGAGGTTTATTCGACTTATAACTGTTTTTATTTAAGAAAGACATTTCATAATGTTTATGTTCGAAAACGCTTGGTACAAACTGAACATAAACTAATGTACATTAAGTTTAATTGTATTAACATATATTTGGACTGCTGCTTTAAACATTGGACTAGCAATCGGTGGTCTGGTTCAGAATAAGAGCTGCCAATTGCAGGCAGTTTTCATCATTGTACTATGACTGCATGTGTATGTAGACAATAGTATTTCGCATTAGCATTCATTAACTGCTGAATTCCCTGAACAAGTTTAAATCCCAATCAAATATTATTGTACGCTTATTAAGTGCTGTGCTCCTAGAGACCAACAATTAATAATATTTGATAATCAATTTAAAAACAAACTAATCAACACATGCGGTTAACTCACAGCAAGGCATGTTGTTTACTTGCAATTTAAGACGTTAGTCACGTAAGAGAAATTCAGTCATTGGCATTTCGGTCATCTGGATCAGGCGCAAATTGACATATACATCTACTAAGCGTAATATTTTATCTTGATGCAGCAAAAATGTGTTCGTACGATAATACTCAATAATAAACAAGTTATTAAAATACTATTTAATTAATAACAATTTTCAAACGAATATATGTATAGCCGTATACGGTCGATATGCTACAACAGTAAGCGTATTCAGATAACCTATTTACCACACTGAGTTGCGCACGGCTCTAGTTTTCATGCAACCTATGGACATCATATACCAATTTAACGGGTTTGCATAGGATATTCGAAACTCTGTGGACAGTCAGGTACCTGTGAACGCGGAATTCGATTCCGCCTATGAATGGCTACATCTCATCGAGTTCAAAGCAATATTGAAATCACAATGTTGAACTATAACGAAACGCTATGCCCACGCGTCAGATCAAAACAAAACCGCGAAACTCCCCGTGGTGGCATTTAACTATTTTAACTATCGAATCTACCTGAAGATTTTTAATCAAAACAATCTTATAGGCTAAACAGCTGCTACTGAAGGCAATCAACGTTGCTACCGTGTCCGTTTGGCATCATTATCATCTGTTAAAATGATGGACCGTCTGCACTCGAGATAATTGCTTGATATGTGCTCGCTAGCATATCTTATCAGAACAAGTATCAAACTTCAAAGAGATTTTACACGTATAAGCGTTTGTTTCTTTTGAACAATTTACCATATATCCTATCACTGACAAACATTTTAAAGGGCCTGCCTTGGCGTAATTTTCTGTAAAACAAAATCATACATATGAAATGCTTTAAAATTCATTGCAAAAATCGCTAAAAAAATAATAATAATATACGGCGTGGTATGCAAAAATATTAGTGAAAACAAAAGGTTATATGTTATTTTCGTTGACATGATGAAATGTTTTAATTCTATTTATAAAAATGGTTTGTGGTTGAAATTATACAATTGTGGTGTACGTGGAAAACGTTTAAGAATTGTAAGAGATATGTATCAGCATGTTAAATCTCGTGTTAAACTGTGTTCTAATTATTCTGATTACTTTGAAATGCAGTGGGCTTGCGTCAAGGCGAAGTAATGTCACCTCTATTGTTTTCTATTTTTGTCGAAGATTTAGAGTTGTTTTTACAAAAAGATACTGACTGTGGCCTAGTTTTAGATGATATGGTTTTGATACTTCTACTTTTTGCAGACGATATGGCCATTTTGGGTAAAACCCCATGTGAGGTACAACAACATTTAAATAGTTTAAAGTCATAATGTGATACCTGGGGACTCAAGGTAAATACTTCGAAGACTAAAATTATGGTTTTTCGTAAAAGGGGTGGATTATTAAATAGTGAAAACTGGTCATACGATGGACAAAAAATAGAAGTTGTAAATGATTTTAACTATTTAGGAACAATTTTTAATTACACTGGAAAATTTATTTTAAATCAGGAACACCTAGTTGGTAAAGCTTTAAAAGCAATGAACATTCTTTTATGCAAATGTAAGGAGTTTGACTTAAGTCCTAAGACAATGTGTCAGTTATTTGATGCCTTTGTGAGTCCTATATTGAATTATTCCTGTGAAGTATGGGGTTATACTAAGTCAAAGGAACTTGAAAGAGTCCATCTTAAGTTTTGCAAGCGATTGTTAAAGGTTAAAATAAATACTTGTAATGCAATTACATATAGTGAGTTGGGACGTTACCTATTGTTTATTAGTAGATATATTAGAATGATTAAATACTGGCTGAAAATTGCTAGCTCAAAAAATATTAATGTTAAAACTATTGATTCCCAATCTGTTATTGATAGTTATAACGGACATTTAAATTGGGCAGCAAATATAAGAAAGTTGTTAGCTGATTATGGATTTGCATATGTATTTGATAATGTTAGCAGTATCAATCTGGATTTATTTTTGAATGAGTTAAAAACCCGTATTATAGACACCTTTAAACAAGAAACGATGTCAAAAATTGACAACAGCTCAATGTTGTGTCAGTATAAATTGTGTAAATCAACACATTATTACGAGCCATATTTAGATATTTTATCAAAACGTTATCGCTTATACATGAGTAGATTAAGATTAAATGGACTTCCTCTCAGAATACAAACAGGAAGATATAATCGAATTCCACGAGAGGAAAGATATTGTACACTTTGTAATTCTACAGATATAGAGGACGAATACCATTTTGCCATCATTTGCAATTGTTATACTGACATCAGAAAAAAATATATTAGAAGATATTTCTATGTAAAACCGTCTGTCTATAAATTTACCCAGCTTTTAAATTCAACTAATAAATCAGATGTTTTTAATCTGTGTAAGTTTATTAAGGAAGCTATGAATGTAAGAAATGCACTAACTTTCGTTAATAATTAACACACGGTTAACGTTCATCCTCCGATTTCCTACTTTCGAAATATGCATTGATTAGAATGAATTGTATATATTTATTTAACACTACGCTATGTCATGTTGATTGCATGTATTATATTGATATGTGTTGTAGACGATATACTTGTACAAGTTTTAAATAAAATGTTCTGTTCTGTTCTGTTTTAACAAGCACGCGCAATCATTAATCGATACTATCCGTGTATATTCGGCAAAACACTGTATACACCGGACTTATCCAAAAGTAATTGCAATATTGTCATAGTGTCTATAAAATTTCGGACACCTGTAATTTGGGAATATTTTGGGGTATCAAAATTTTCGAACACGAACATTTTGTTTTATTTTTAAGTGTCCGAAAACAGAGCTTTTACGGTATGTCGTCGAAAAATTGGATTTCTGTTACACTGTAAATGATAGTTTATATGATAGAAATGCGCTGTACAAAGACATGTGCGTGAAATAAATAAAACATGATATAATATACAATAAGGTATTTGATAAAAACAAATCAGCAAAAACGTCTGAAAATTTAACATCCCAAGCAAGGATCGAACTCACGACTTAGTTCTCATTACAATTGCAAAAATATTTGTCAAATCCTTTTAGAATCGAAATAGTTTTCGCATTATCGTTGTTTATCGGCTAATAAACAACTCTTTGTCGTTCTGATGCGTGGCTTTTAAACCATTTAGGCTAACGCCCTCGTGGTTTAATTCCTACGCATCAGAACTCCAAATCGTTGTCTATTGGCCGAGAAACAACGATAAATCGAAAATTATTTCTTAAATGTGCGATGGCATTGAAATTAAATTATAGCCTATATTTCCATTGCAGACAATTGCAGAAAATGTCTTACACTCTTGCACATGCTTTTGATAACAATTTGATGATATATCATCAGGTAAGCTGTTAACAAGCTTGCTGTGTGAACACTATTGGTTGACTAAACAATTTGTTATTAATCGGCTTTATTATTTATGAACCTGCTTTATTGTACTGGTGAAGGGTTTTTTGGTGGAATTATTGCTCTGTTATTTTTATCCACCAAATAGAAGCAAATCGGTTCACGTCTTAAGTTACACTAGAAGTATTCTTTATTCAGTGCGTTGTGTTGAATCATTGCCAAATCGCAATCGTATAGACAAGATTATATGTATTACCTCAATTTCAAAGTATTGAAAGTACAGTTAACATACGTTCCTAATATGTTTAATTATAATCTCAAATAATGTCGCGCCACGGATGTCCTATTTGTGTTACCTTTGGTTTGTTATATTTATTTGTATGCCTGTTTGTCTAATAAGCGCATTTTGCATGATATTTTCTGGAAATGCTGTAAATAAGTCATTAAACCAGAAACTGTTACGGGGCTCTATTTTATTCGGAGATAAGGGAAGGGTGGTTAACTATCACTTGGTAGAGGTCAGCACTCTTCGAGTGCTTTAAATGTGTGTTTACTTTCAACTCGCAAAAGAGTATTACCAATCACGTCAATGTTCAGCATTAATTTAAATATTCATTTGGCAAAATGTGTCACAGAGAAACACACAATGTAATTCGTTTTTTTTTTCCATTTAATTTCAGACATCTGAATTGACCACAATTAAAACAGCAATCCCAAGTTGCTGGTATCTGCGTGTGAAACCAGAGACTGTCAATGCCAGTCCAATTACTGAGATTGGCGGATGCATTTGAAAAATGCAAAATGAGTTTACTCAAAATTGATTATTTCCTGAAGGACATGGCGAATGTCTCCAACGGTTCCTATGGTCACGTTTATGGCGATTTAGACTTGCCAGCGGACGCCGGAAAAAGTTCCATGGCCATATTTGGAAATGACTTTTATTCATACGTTACACCAGTTATATTGTTGGTGGGATTATGTGGAAATTCGTTATCACTATGTGTGTTTTTCTCAAAGAAAATGAGGCGGATGTCAGCTAGCAGATACTTAGCTGCATTGTCAATATCAGACCTGATGACTTTGGTATTTTATGTTTTGAGTGAATGGTTACGAAGGGGACTCCCTATGATCGTACATAGGTACTATGTGTCGTTCTTCGACACACCAGTAGTGTGCCAAGTTTGGCTTTACTTAAGTTACATGTCCCGGCTTATATCCGCTTGGCTTATTGTAACATTTACGTGTGAACGTTTTATCGGTGTGTGTATGCCACTACGACGACGAAACCTTGGTTCTCTGAAGGATACTAACACAATAATTACATTGTTGGTCGTTATCTCGTGCGTTGTTGCTATATACAAGCCTGTGACAAGTGAGGTGCGGACACTAAATAATATGACAACGTGTACAAGTAAAGAGGCCTTCGAATTTGAGTCGTTCGTTATGGACAGCTTGTATGCGTTGATAATTACACTTGTTCCCTTCGCTATAATTTCGACGTTAAACATTTTAATTATCCGAAAGCTAGTTAACCGAAAGAGGAAAAACAAGTACAATCTGGTCACCGAGGAAAATTCTATACGTCTGGAGTTTACTTTTATTCTTTTAGCAATTTCACTTTTCTTTATTGCGTTAAAACTGCCGTATTTTGCCATGTGGGTGAAGCAGTTTTTGCAATCTCGTTATTTGCACTCTACATCAGATCAAATGGACCACCTTAATTTTGAATATTGGCAAGGAGTTATGAAAATTACACGAACTATTTTCTATATTAACTATTGTATCAACTTTTTCCTGTACAGTATTACAGGAGCTTGTTTTCGAAGACAGTTACGTGCTATTTTCACTCGATCACGTGATTCTCGCAGGTCTTTTTACGAATACAGGCGTACTGGAAACGGCACACAGTCTACAAATATGAAGAATAGAAATTCGTGGGTTTAAAAAAAAATGTGCTCAATGTGTGTGGGTCTTGCTCAAAACTGTAACGGAGAATTAAGCTAACGAGTGTTGATATGTTGACGAGTAGGTTATGAATTGCAATCATATAACTTATAAGGATATGAATTACAGTTTGTTGAAATATATTGCAATTCTAAATTATAAAACAGGGTTGACATATATGTGTTGTGCATGTAGCATAGTCTCTGTGCTTAAAATTTTAAGACGGTTCCCTAAATAGGCCATTGCAATTTTGAGAAACTGAGCGCGCTTATTTCATATTATAACGTATGAGGTTAATATTATATCATTTGAAAATGTTCGATTGCATAATTTGAATTAATTGTTATGCACATACTTTGTTAAACGCTTGAATCTCTCTTGCCAAACGAATAATATGATACAAAATTACATGAGAGTAACTTGTCACAAGCCATCCAGCAAAAGTTAATGAAACATGAGCTGCCGCACGCCGTGATGTTTGTTGTCTTGAGAGGTGTTACCGTTTACTAAATTACTCGAGGTTAAACTGAGTTCATTTGACATATTCACAAGTAGTAAAACGTTGTTAAATGGATTGTTTTCTATCTCGTACGACAACTCTGAGTCTGAGTGAACAAACATCAAGAAACCATTGCGCGCCATTAGACGACGTGAGATGTATTAGTGCATAAATTCCTTTCACGTTGTGTACTGTTCATGCGTATCAGTGCTGACATAATGTGTACTTGAATATACGTGCGGTCCATAAGTTGTATAATAAAGAAATTGAATAAGCTTCATGGAATATTAAACATTCCGTGGGGAAATGACCATGGAATATCTTCTTGACAGTTGATATTGTTGCAACATTAACAAAACACAATATGTATAGTTTTATCATAGCCAAACCACGTTCACTACATATGTACACTGTATATGGACATATATATACCTGCACACCAAAATGACATGTTCTTGTCGTAATTTAAGTATGAGGCAAAGATATAATCTTTACGTCGATATAAATTATTCACAGTAAATTAAAGTTCGCGAATTTTCTGTTCACAGAACCACAAGAAGTTAAGTACCCAGCAGTATCGTTAACAAGTAATAAACCGAGACATTTCTCATGCAATTCTCTCGATTTTAATCTAATCTCGGTCAAATGAACTACGAAAATCGATACAAACTAGCGTAAATCGGTCCGAAACAGTGGGTCGGCAATACGCAGGAATATATTAAATATTTACCTCACAGCGATTAATTCCCCTATGCGATTTACAGTAACCATTGCAACCACCAGTGAAATTCTCCCAGATATGATATGATTTTTTTCGGCGTAGCTGTCTAAGATCCCTTTTACTTGGATTTTTTGTAAATGTGTACCAATGAAAAGCTAGAGATGTGGCGCGATAAGTTAATTATGCAGCAGTAAAATTGAATACCATTATTCTATTGGGCAAATTGTCTTGCGCGGGAGAATTTACAACCCTGGATTTATGTCTAACTTTAATTGTTGCATACTTTTTGGGATTAAAATTTTCAGAATTGTTTAAATTAGCGGTTAAAATTAAGTTATAAACATATCCTCGACATACACCCTAGAACTGAGCATATTATGAACATATTTTCTCATTGTATGTCATGAACAGAATATTATATTTTTTGCAGAGAGTGAAATAACTATTTTGATTAGCCTAGCGGAACGCTCTATAAATAGCAATTGTATAATGCTCCCATTTAATCTAGTGTGTTCAACACACTCTAGATCATTGAAAAAATAGCGCGCGTTTAGCAGCCGGTGTATAGCTGTGTTGATATACATGCATCAATGAGCTTCCAGAGAATCATAAGCCCGAATATTTCAATAAATGGGAAATTTATATGTATAAACTTACTGTGCAAATTTGAATTTGAATTGCAGTTGCGTTTTATTAAGAATTATTTAGAACTGCACCTGTTGTATTAAGTATTATTTAGAATTGCAAATTTCTATCAACTTCTCCAGAAGATGGTATTCGATCCATAAACAGATATTACAAAATAATGTTAATTCATTCGGGCAATTATTTTCATACATTAGTAACTAATTGAATTTGCCTGATAAATTTATATAGCAATTATGTTATCGTAAACTACTTATGTTATTTAAGTATCACTATTGAAAACATGGAGTGGTATGATCGGTTTATACACAGTACAGATATTAATAATTATTCAATATGTTCTGTGGTCCGAGAAGTTGTCTTACTGTGTCTGAAAAATCTGGGGTCCGAGAAGTCTCCTTACATAGGTTGTGTCCGAAAGATCTGGAGTCCGAGAAGTCACGTAACCGATCATCTTGGCCCTCTTGTATTCTGTTTAGGGTAAAAAAGATATCTCAATATTAATTTCATAGCCGATTGTCTTTGTTAAAGACATTTCTTGTTTATAGAAAATTTCGTTATTTTTAATTACTATTCGATAAAACACCCTCTGAAATATTGCATTATTGGTCTGTACATAAATACTAAGCGTTGAAAAAACAAGGGGATTACTAAATAAAGAAAGCCAACAGCGCTAGGATTTTACTGTGTCCGCGTTATTTTCGTCGGCTTATCAACCACTTTAATTTACACCATGTTATTTGACCCTGGGCACGTAGAAGCAAGGATTTGATACGAGCTGTGCTCGGATCCAGTCAAATCTCTGTGTGGAGGTTGAAATAATAGAGGGTGATTGAGAATCCTATCGGTGCTATAAAAACAGGTAGAATCTGGCTTTTCGGTTTAATATTATAATCTTCATATTTTAGAGTCACGGTCAAATTCAGGATCGATGTAATTTGAGGGTCAAGCCACATTTCTCCAAGAGTCTTGATTTGTCTTAATTTGTTTGCTGTTTAATTGTATGGAAAATACGAGCATCTGATTCATATTTCGGAAACAGTGTACCTATGCAAACATTAAGTTTCGTAGAAGAAAATTCAACGTTTTTTTCATTTGAGCTGCATGCAGAAATGTAGATCAAGCTCAAGCTTGTGAATCAATAAGTCAAATAGTTGATAATGCAGCAAAAGCACTACTATACTGCCGGTACGTCGAAAATGCTGATATTCAAATGATTTCGTGTTGCCAAAAAGATATAATATCAAGCAACATGCATATACATTTTCGCAAACGGTTATAAACCTTCGCAACAGCACCACCATCGTAAAAGAACATACACACACTTAACGTCAAGTTGTACAATGTACATCAACAACATAATATCTATAATGATAACAGTTGAGTTTGACAACGTGCAAACAATACTAACATTTTGTTTCGAAGTCTAGTAAGTGACGTTAGCAAAAAATGCAAAATAAATAATCGAATACAATATATTAGAATTAACTATAATTATCCTTGTTGTTTTTTTTATAAACTAAAATACTTGTATTAATATGGTTATAACACTTATAAGTAAGGTTTTATAACATATATTATATCATGACAAAATTATCGTTGTTAAACTACCCAATAAACTACGCAAAAGATAGTCCCGATTCTGAGCGGCGCATAGTAAAATATAGTTCTCATTACAATTGCAAAAATATTCGTCAAATCACGTTAGAATCGAAATAATGTTTGCGTTATCGTTGTCTATCATCCAATAAACAACTCTGTGTCATTCTGATGCGTTGCTATTAAATCACTCGTGGTTAAATTACTACGCATCAAAACTTCAAAGCGTTGTTTATTGGCCGATAAACAACAGTAAATCGAAAATTATTTCTTAAATCTAAAACTTGTTCTGTTGCAAACGGTTTAATGTTTCTAACATCAAACAATTTGAAAGTAGAACATGGCATAAACCAATGCGTATAATAATTATAGTAAGCTGAATGTTTGATCAGGGCAACGTAGGTTTCGATAATTTAAAATTATTTTCATCCTTCTTAATACATGACGCACGGTTACTAAGGCTATACAGGGTGTTAATAATTAAGCAAGTGTTTCTACTCCAACTGCATTGCTGATGAGCTGAATGGAATCAGAACCTAATTCAGATCTATGTTTATATTAGCGTTTAATACTGGAGTGGATAATTTAAAAGTTAGTTCGTAAAATCAGACTACTTCACTGTATGATTGATTTTAATCATTTAGGAATGTTACACTCACGCGTAGAAAAGTTCACAACATGGGATTTCTCCGATCCTGTCTGTATAAAATATTCACGCTCAGTGATTGATAGGGCGTTTTTGAAGCTGTTTTAACGCACAGCCTGACGCAGCAGATGCATGACTGTTAATGTGATAGATTTGTTTTACGATTTATCTAGTTACACATGCACATGCGCCATACGAATAGTGATCTTACTTCAAAGGCACCAAGCAAACGGGATTTAACGTGTTTCTATATGCCACAGGCTTATGACTCAATCGAGATGAAATAAACATGTTTAAATTGTTATGATTCATATAAATCATGTTTATGTTTGTTGTTTTAGTTAAAACTTGCGATTTCTTGATGACTGCAGTTAAGTTTAAATAATTGACGTAACTATATCTCTTTATCGGGTGTATATTGTAATTTGAAATTACAACGGCATTGTAGTCATTGCAATTGAAGTGGTTGTATTTATATTCGGAATACATTAAAAACAAACTATAACTAAATCAGAACGAAACTATGAAATAGTTATCGGGGATACAAGAGGCAAACCGAAAAGTGGTATCACGCGAGAAACAATATCCTCCTTATAATATTAAAAAAAAAAAGCAAATATGTTATGCCCTTATCATATCTTTGACGTTTCAAGTACCCTTAATGTCACTTACGCACTGTTATTAAAAACAGAACGCAAACCCAGCATAAATCATATTGGAATCACATTAGAACTGCAAACGACAGCTAAATAACTCCAAAGGGATTGAGAAGAATGACTTCAACGATATATTAAAAAGCAATTGCATTTACTTGAAATGAATTATTATATTGCCTGGCGACTTTGTTATTGCAGTTGGTGATCAAATAAGTGTACCATGTGAAAGGTAATATATTATAGAATGGTTGATGTATAGTTTAGAACCATATTCTATACTTTAGTATACTATTAATCGGATACTTTTCGTGAAAATGTGACTACTTTTCAAGCTAAGTTGTCACCTTTTCATGAAATATTCGCACTGTTCACGACCACTTTTTGTCCACTTCACTTATGGTCACCATATTAAATGGATACTTTCACGTTAGCGCCTTGATTTTTTTTTTGATTTCATGAAAAATAATAACCATATTGCTCAATCAGTTTTAATTGTTCATGAAAATCTTATTTTGTCGCGATAACTAACAGTATTGCGGGATAACAAGTCAGACACATTTATGCTCTAGTGGTCACTAAATTAAATGTGTAATTTTTGTCTTGATAACCAGTTGATATTTTCACGAACACTTCAAACGTTTTCGCGAAAGTTATTCTTCCAAGTTTTCGCGCTTTTTGTGTTTCCGTGAAAATTAGTTAAACTTTCATGACAAGTATCTGATTATCTTATGCAGAGGTATGCCACCAGTAGTTACATATGTTTTAACAAGTAATTGCTTACGTTGTTGTCGTTTAGGATGTTGTTGTTGTTTTTTCTTTCAGGCAATTTATTGGACTCCTCAACTGTTCCAAATATATCTGCAAACATGTTTCAACTGTCTATGGAATCCACCATAAGTACATATAAATAATTAACGAAACACCGATCGGTGTTAAATACCAATGCAATGTTTTTATCGACACAATACGAATAATGTCGTGTTTGTCTACATTGCATTATATTGACATTACATGAAAACACTACAATGCACAATAGAATTACATTTCTTGATTAAGACGTAGTTACATGTACATGAGTTCTTACTTAATTGCTTATTATAACATAGGTTATGATAAATAATGTACGGACTCTTATTACAATATGGTTTAAATAATTGTAAAAAACATACTGTTGGACAAACATGGTGTACCTGTCCAACTCTTGTGCTCGTTATTGGTAACGTAATTTATAATTTTGTATTTTATGGGCTTGTGTTATTCGTTTAATAAAAACAAATCATTTTCTTAAAGCAGTCTACTTTTGACAGTTTAACCCTTGTAAAAACGTTCCATAAATAAACCCAGACCTGAGAAACATTTGAGCGTCACTGTCAGCTATATTAAATTTTATGAAATGTAAAGTGAATGATACGGAGATTCTTAAAGAGAAAATTCAAAGCGTAAGCTTTATGTTTAAGTGATATTACGAATAAATGGTACATTATGAGACAACAAACAGTTTATGCTGTTCTGGAAACATAAATTGTAATATGCGTTACTTAAATAACATATTGCAAATACATTGATTTTGTAAACATAGTTCTGTAGATATTTATAGACCATTACTTTCAAAACAGTTTTAGCCGTTATTGTCATGACACCTATGTAAATCTTCCCATGCAATTTCAAAAAGGATGACTGCAATTTATTTAAATGTGTTTTATGTTTTAAACAATTATATATTATTTTACTCAGTGCATTGACCGCTTCAAAGCGGAGACTACCGTTTTATTCATATTTGCGATTTGTATTTGTTTAGTGTTTTTCGTATTGTGCTGTGTTGCATGGGGAACTGGTCACTTGCCTGTAATATTAAGGGACTTTAGAATGTAAGTATGGGTTCCTCTCCTTCTGATGCATAAGGAGTTTTATATCACTTTTATTCCGTTAATTATTTCGCAAGAACGTTAATACTAAGGTTAATATAGAAAATGCATGTACACACTTACATGTTATGTACTTTAGTGAACACAAAATCAATTTGCAAGATTCAAACGTTAGAAACGTTGTAAATTGTCGGTAATATAAGTTATTTACAACATTTATTATAAAAGACGCATAGGTGCTAAGGCTATACAGAACGTTAATAATATAAGCACGTGTTTCTACTTCAGCACGGCATGCAATCAGAACCTAATGGATTTCATGAATTATAACATAAAGTGTTTGGTAATGTAGTGAATAATTTAAACTGCGTTTCATAAAATAAGATACTTCTCTGTACGATTTATTTTAATCATTTGCTAAATATGTAATTTCCTACAGCCAGCAGGAATTGTACGCACACCGTTCGCTATATAATTGTATCCATTTCAATTGATGCTTTTTTCATAAGCGACACCATATTTCCAATATATATCTTCGTCGGTAGGGTTATTTCGTTTGTTTAATGTTTATATATAATATATTGTATTTTTCTTTTTGAGATCTATGACAAACATTTGAAAACTAAATTTGCCAAACTGTGAACAGGTCCCTTTGAAACAATTATGTTCAAATCAAACGTTTAAAAATGGGATGCTTATGATCTTAGCATTATTTAGCATGTTTTACATTGTTTTCGCATATGCAATTGTTAACTAAGTAGTATAGTCATTCCAAGTTAACTGCAAACCATTATGCTGGCCGTGATTAACTATGACGACGATATTAATGAATCAGGCACGTGTGTACATGTATGTACATACTAATAACTGATTTACATGTTGGTAAAAAATCATATTGTATTCAGAAAAGAAGGTCGGCAATACCTTTTATTTTCTGGAAAAATATTTGTCGGGATTAGTCTGTTTGAATGAAAAATATAAGTTCTTAAAGGTGTACTAATTTACAGTGGTGTAATGGATATGGTGTCCGCGTTGCGACTGGGATCGTGAGTTCAATCCTTACACGTGAAGCGTTCTACTGGTTCTACCCAAAAAAGGGACCGGACAGTGTCTCAGTAAGCCTCGAGCTTTCGACACAGGCGAACTTACAAATAGGTTTAAAGTAATTTTAATATTCTATCCCGAAATCGCGGTATCTATGTTGGCATATGCGGTTGTTATCTACAGTAGTGTACACATTAACTCTTTTTATTATTGCAACATATCTATCGTCGAGCCTATTTGCAAGTATTTTATTGCTGTTTAATTTGAATTGCGATGCTATGAGGTTAATTTTTATTTACACTTACATGTTTTGTGAATAATTCTGGGCCAAGTGTGAGGTTCGTGCGCACATAAACCGGTTTAAACCCCCAATGCTTTGCATTGACCGTTCCAAGGCGGTGACACCAGTGTTATTTATCAGTGTTTTGTGTTTGTTATGTGTTTTTGTGATGTCCTGTGTATTGTTTTTGGCAATTGGTCACTTGCCATAAATAAAAGACCACGGGCTGCTAATAAGAGTTCTCTCCTGCTGTCGCAGCTGGAGTTTCGCTTTGTTTATATTTAAAGACGTTCGCAACAAAAAGAAAGTCATTGGGTTAATTTCTCCTTTTGCTTCATTATTTCTTTACTGTATATAGGTTACAATACACTAATTTCAATCAATAAATATAAATCTGTTTAAGTCATTAAATTCCAGTCAATAATTAAAAGTTCATAAAGCATTATAATAATAAAAAACAAACGTATACAATGTATTGCCAAACGAATTAGTTATAAAAAGATCAATACAAATATCTACATTATATTTTGGCAATCGATACGTTGTTTACGTAAACACGAAACATGAAAAAGGCTACACAGGAACCTTAATTAAAGTCCAATATTCCCCAAACAAGTCCGGTGACCCATTCTTTTTATTAATGTTTAGTTGTAAGTATACATTGGTGCATGTATGTGCGAAATTTTAAGAAAATCTGTCGTTTGGAACAAAATAATAAATGACGTTTCAGATGGTATTATTAGTACCCATTTGACCTACTTCAATGTCCAGTTAAATTCATTTTAACAGTAGTTGTAGGTAGAGCGTTCTTTATTACCAAAATACACTTGTATATTGCCAAACAAGACATGTGAAAACATAGCAGGTGAAAGAACGATAACCTTGTTTGAAAAAAGCTCTCCTGTATACTTTAAACATTGATAAAAAAAAATCCAAACTCAAAAAGGGGCTTCGACAGGTACCGTATTCAAAACCCAATATTTCCGGAACAAGGCCGGTAACCACTTATTTTAAGACTGTTTTAGTTTCAGCATACAATGACACATGCATATGCAAATTTTAAACAAAATCTGTCTTTTGAAACAAAATATATTCGTATATTTGATTATTTATTGATGTTTTCAAAGGCATATTAAATGCATAATTAACCTTATTAACAGTCCGTTAATTGTTTAAATGGTAACCAGAGATTAAGCGCGTTTTATCAATAATCTGCACTTTTTTTTATTGCCAAACGCAACAAAGATGCGTTTAAAAATCTCCGTCCTTGTTTGAACATGAACGCTTTATATAATTGAACACTGCTAGTCACACAAACTGAAAAAAAGGCAAAATGTTCAAATCTTTTGGGCCCGCTGCATATGTAGGTCACCAGAGCTAAAAATAGATTTAAAAAGTGAAAACTTTAAAAATCTTCTCCTATCAAACCGCAAGGCTCAGAGCTTTCATATTTTATACGTGACATCCTCTAGTGGTCCTCTACAAAGATTGTTGAAATTATGCCCCTGGGGTCAAAACGGGCAACGTCCTGGGGATCAAATGGTTTATATAGAATATATAGCAAAACGACTTTAACAATTTTCTCCTCTGAAACTGCAAGGCCCAGAGGTTTCATATTTGATATGTGACTTTTTCTAGTGATCCTCTACAAAAATGTTGAAATTATGCCCATGGGGTCAAAACGGGCCACTCCCCGGGGGTCAAATAATTTATATGGAATATATTGCAAAATGACTTCAAAAATCTTCCCTCAAATGTTGCCCCTGGGATCAAAACTGGCCACGCCCCGTGGGTCACATGGTTTACATAGACTTAAATAGCAAAATTACTTAAAAAATCGTCTCCTCTGAAACTGCAAGAACCAGAGGTTTCATTTTTGGTATATAACATTGTATAGTGGTCCTCTACAAAGATTGTTCAAATGATGCCCCTGGAAACAAAACTGGTCACATGGTTGATAGACTTAAATATCAAAATAATTTTTAAAATTTTCTCCTCTGAAACCGCAAAGCCCAGAGGTTTCATATTTGATATGTAACTTTGTATAGTTTACCTCTACAAAGATTGTTAAAATGATTCCCCCTGGGATCAAAAGTGGCCACGCCCCTGGGGTCACTTGGTTTATATAGACTTAAATAGCAAATGACTGTAAAGATATTTTCCTCTGAAATCGCAAGGCCAAGAGGTTTCATTTTTGGTATTTAACTTTGTATAGCGGTCCTCTACAATGACTGTACAAATGTTGCCCCTGGGATCAAAACTGGCCACGCCCCGTGGTTTTAAAATATTAGTATTATAACATTTTCTCCTCTGAAACCGCATGGCCCAAAGATGTCATATTTGGTTTGTAACATTGTATAGTGGTCCTCTACAAAGATTGTTCAAATGATGCCCCTTGGGTAAAAATTAGCCACATCCCGGGGGTCACATGGTTTATATAGACTTAAATAGCAAAATGACTTTAAAGTTTCATATTTGGTATGCAACATTGTAGAGTTGTCCTCTACAAATATTGTTCAAATGATTCCCCTGGGATAAAAACTGGTCATGCTCCAGGGCTCACATGGTTTATATAGACTTAAATTGCAATATGACATTAAAAATCTTCTCATGAAACCGCACGGCCCAAAGGTTTCATATTTGGTATGTTACTTTGTAGAGCTGTCTTCTACAAAGATTGTTCAAATGATGCCCCTGTGACACCAAACTGACAATTCCCCGGGGTCACATGGTTTATATAGACTGAAATAGCAAATGACTTTAAAAATATTATCCTCTGAAACCGCAAGGGCCATAGGTTTCATAATTGGTATATAACATTGTGTAGTGGTCCTCTACAAAGATTGTTCAAATGATGCCCCTAGGGTAAAAACTGGCTACGCCCAGGGGGGGTCACATGGTTTATATAGACTTATATAGCAAAATGACATACCCCGGGGTCACATGGTTGCTAAAGACTGATATGGAAATTGAATTATAATTTAATTAATTTAACGTTCTCAGAGCAACATACTTGCACTTTTCTGAGACACACTGAAATGGAGTAAAAACAAGTATCAGCTATACAGACCTACTTGTTCACAAGATTTCAAGACATAGAATCATTATAGTAAATATTCCATTATATCATTATAGTAAACATTCCATAGCATCATCATAGTAAATATTCCATAGCATCATTATAGTAAATATCCCATAGCATCATCAAAGTAAATATTCCATAGCATCATCATAGTAAATATTCCATAGCATCATTATAGTAAATATTCCATAGCATCATTATAGTAAATACCCCATAGCATCATTATAGTAAATATTCCATAGCATCATTATAGTAAATATTCCATAGCATTATTATAGTAAATATTCCATAGTATCATTATAGTAAAGATTCCATAGCATCATTATAGTAAATATTCCATAGTATCATTATAGTAAAGATTCCATAGCATCATTATAGTAAAGATTCCATAGCATCATTATAGTAAATATTCCAGATCATCGTAATGCATTTCTGGAAGAAGTCGTAATACATAGTGTGAAAGGCCAGATTACATAGCTAGGCTGTATATGATAAAGCTTGTAATTAAAAAAAGAACTCAATAGTTTAATACTAAATGAAAATAAGGCTCAATACTTCTGCATATACAACTTAAATTAATTTTTAATGATTTTAACTCAAGTTATGTGCATCTTTTAAACAACGTAAAAATGCCAACATTTCACATATGTGTAAATGTGAAAGTCGGCTGAAGATGTATATCAATATCAGACTATAAACCTATCCTTTGCCTTTTACTTTACCTTTACATAAATCGACTTAGGACAATGGCAATTGAAACTGTTAAATGTCTTTACAAATTAACACTTCCATATCTACATGCTCTTGTTAATGTAAAAAAATACTCATTATTCATTTAGATATACTAATCAAATTGAAATTCCCAATGTTAAAACAACCATGTATGGAAGAAGACTTTATTCAATCAAATATAACATACATGCACGCAATGCATTAGGTCAAAATGACCCATGGGCATCAGCAAATTGTTATCATAGCATAAAACAGTCAATGTCTATACATTATTATTAATATCCAATATAAGCATATGGAAAAAGGTCATTTCGCATTGAGGCTGCGCAGGTCTGGAACAACTTACCAAACGAATTTAGGCAAGTTGAGAACTTTAAGGAGTTTGTGGGGTTGGTCCGGACATGGACAAGACAAGACAAGACAAGAATATTTATTTAGACGTGTACAATGTACATTGTCTTAACACAAACATGCATATTTTAATACAATAAGGTCAAGTAACAACATGTAAAGACATTAAGCATGGAAACGGTTAATTTTATACACATATTCTATTATAGCTTTATACATTCTATAGCATGTAAAGACATTAAGCATGGAAACGGTTAATTTTATACACATATTCTATTATAGCTTTCTACATTCTATAGCATCTGGTATGATATAATCCTAATTATATTATACGGCGGTTTACATCATATTATCTATATTATTTAAGATATGTGCACGGATGCCTAAAGCATCCTTGACATATTTAGAAAGTTTAATTAATTCCATTCTATTATTTGATTTTAGAAGTAAGTGGTATTTAAAAACCGATGGCCTATTATAGTAATATTTATTAATGTACTTCTTTCTAATATTTCCAAAACAAGGACAAATACAGATAAAATGGTATTCATCTTCGATGTCTGTTTGGTTGCAACATATGCAGTAACGTTCTTCCCGTGGAAGACTTTGGCCTCTGTACCTTCCTGTTTGTATTCTTAAAGGTAAAACTGATAACCTAAGTTTGCTAATAAAATATCTACAAGTTTTAGGAAGTTTATCTAAATAATTATCGTATCCAAACGATTGTTTAAATATACAATACATGTCAAGAACTGGACTATTCTGGGCGGATGTTTGCCACTCTTGCTTATAATTGTCAAGTAGCCTACATTTAAATTCGTTTATAAAACTTTGAGCATTTATTGCATTACCAGCAAAAAATATATGCGAAAGGCCATGCGAATCTAATATATGTTTAACACTAGTAATCCAATTATTTTTTCCATTGCTGCAATCGTGTAATGCTTGCGTATACACAGATTTTAAAATAATATTTTCACTAGACTTTACTTTTAACCAATATTTAATCATTTTCACATAACGATTTATGTACATTGGATATCTTCCCAGTTCCCCATAAATCGACGCATTACATGTATTTTGTTTGACATTTAATATTCTTTTACAAAATTTCAAATGAACCCTTTCTATTTCATTACATTTACTAAACCCCCAAACCTCACCTGCATAATTCAAAATAGAACCAACAAAGGCATCGAAAAGTTGGCAAAGAATTTTGGGTTTAATATCAAGTTCTTTGATTTTACAATTCAATAAATTCATGGCTTTAAGAGCCTTACCAACTAGATATTCTTGGTTAAGATTGAAATTCCCATTATAATTGAAAACAGTCCCTAGGTAATTAAAACTATCAACAACTTCAATAGATTGTCCGTTAAAGGTCCAATGTTCATTTGCACGAGGTCTACCGCGTTTACGGAATATCATAATCTTTGTTTTATCAATGTTGACTTTCAATCCCCATGAATTACAATAGTTAAAGAGAAGATCTAAATGATTCTGGACCTCCTGAGGTGACTTACCTACAATAGCCATATCATCAGCAAATAGTAATAAAATAAGTGCAATATCATCAAAGTCCAATCCAGACAACGAGCTATCTTGCAAATACAATTCCAAATCTTCAATAAACAAGGAAAATAATAACGGAGACATTACCTCCCCCTGTCTTAAACCAACAGCATAATTAAAATACTCCGTGTATGTAGAACAGTGCTTAACACACGATTTAACATTCTCATACATGGCCTTAATAATTCTAAGTAATTTACCTTCAATTCCACATTTAAATATTTTCAACCACAAACCATTTCTATAAATAGTATCAAAGCATTTCATCATATCCACATATATAATATACAGTCTTTTATTCTCATTTAAGTATTTTTGAACTAATGACATAAGTATAAAAATAGCGTCCACTGTAGAGCGACCTTTTCGGAATCCGAATTGCGCGTCCGAAATAATATTATTATCATTGCAAAATGTTTCGATACGTTTATTAACTACAGTAGTAAATAATTTACTCAAACAACTTAAAAGTGTTATCCCTCTATAATTATTTACATCAGATAGACTTCCTTTTTTGTGTAATGGAATAATAATGCCCTCTGTCCATTGCTCGGGGTAATAGCCAGAGCTAAGAATACAATTAAACAAATCGGTGATGTGTAACCTAATAATATCGATGCATTCAATAATATATTCATTCAGAATACAATCGCTCCCATAAGCTTTATTTCGCTTCAACGATTTAACAGCTATTTTTACCTCGTCGAGAGTGAAAGGCTGATCTAATTCTGGAAATCGGACATTTTCTGCATCAAAGTTTTGCGAGCCACAGAATGTTTCCGCTTCGTCATTTTTACAATCAATAACTCCACTACTTATATTAGAGAAATAATCGCGAAAATCTGACAATGAAATAGTGTTATGTTTATTACTTTTGTGCGATTTGAAGTAATTCCAAAAATGTTTAGGCTTTTGTTTTCTCAAATTTTCTATCTCGTTCATTTTTTTACTAAAATGTTGTCTCTTTCTCCTATTTATAAACGATTTGTATTCTTTTTTACATGTAAGTAATTGAACGCGATTGACATCAGTTTTATCACAATTAAACAAACATAGCATGTGTAAATAACGAGACCGCATAGCAGCGCATTCGCTATCAAACCACTCTACATTGTTCGCTGGACAGCAATCATCAAATTGCGGTGCATTTGATATACAGCGTGTGTTCGTGAACAAAGGGTCAGCAATTGAACGCAGAGTATTTGTAAAATCATGCAACGTGTTATTTACAGAATCTCTATTTGAACAATCAATATTGCTTAAAATGTTATTAAACTCCGGCAATTTCGAGATAATACCTGAGCGAAATTTATCACATAATGAGTCCGACCATTTATATTTGGTTTCAGTAAAGAATACAGTCTCGGGTATATCGCTTTTACAATACAATGAAAATATTAGCGGGGCATGGTCACTGAATTCATTGAAACTATCAATAGAAAAATCCTTTATAATTGGGAAATTACGCTCATGGCACAACAAATAATCGATCGTAGATAAGCCGTTATGTGAATAAAATGTATGTTTATTAGTATCACCTAATCTACCGTTAGCAATGGATAACCTGTGGTCTAATAGTTTTACACCATGAGCATTATGGCTGTTGTCGACTGAGGCCCTGACAGAGTATGTATCTGGGTCGTAATCTATATCATCAGTAAATGTACACTTATCATTGATAATAAAATCAAGTTTATGTCCTACTCTGCTATTAAAATCACCGAAAATTAGTACTTTGCCTAAATTGTCATAATGGGATATATCATGTTCAAGCATTTCGAAAAAAATCTACATTAACAATGTTATAGCAAGGTGAATCTTCACACCAAATATAGGATCCACATAAGTAAATATCCTCTTTCATGCAAAAATAGTTATGATCAAGTTTGATCCAAATGATTGAGTCGTGATGATTTCTAATTATGCTTATACCATCCTTCAGACATTCTCTATAGTATAGTACTAATCCACCACTGCATCTACGAGACTTTTTATTTTGAAACTTTCTAAAAAAGATGTGTGAAACATATCCGTTAATCGAAATATTACTAAACGATTTTGTCCAAGACTCGAATAAAAAACAAATGTCGTAACGAGTCAAACTTTCTAAGAACAATGGGTTTTCTTTCTTACTATTTACAAGTCCGTTGACGTTCCAAGATAGAACGGAAATATGGCCGCCGTCGTGCCCCTAGTCCCGGACGGGTTTCCCATCAATATACAGCGTATCATATGAGATCCACGCCCTCTTGCCCTGGTTCTTCGCTTCCTTTATCTTTGGGACAAGCTTGCGTCGCTTTGACACTACTTCCGGCGGGAACTGCTCGAATACGTTGAAATTCGTTCCGTTCAAGTTTTTCAACTGGCGCCTCACTTGCTCTCTGTCTTTAAAGTATGTAAACTTCGCCACGATCGAGCGAGCTTTTCCTGGCGTATATTCACCCGACGAGCGATGAACTCTTTCAAACTTGATAGAGTCCGCCATTTCCTTGGCAATTTTCAGTGCCTCATGTAGATGTGTGCGCAATATGCGCTCCGTGGTCTCCAACGACTCGTTCACCACTTCCGGTACCCCAGTGAATATTAAGTTATTCCTCATACTTTGTGATTTGAGATATGTTAGATCATCGCGAAGACTGTTGCGTTCACGCTCAAGGTCGTCTACCCTGCCTATAATCTGTGCCGCCGCTATATCTGACTCCTCAGTGGCATGTTCGAGTCTAGAGGTGCGAGCGTCAACCTTTTTGACGCGATCGTCGAGAGCCAGCCAAAGACTTTTTATGTCCTTTTCGAATGCCACCATACGCTGTTCCAACTTGTCTAGTGTCTGTAATTTATTTTCAACAGCTGTTAAACGCCCACTTATATTTTGCAAACAACTCATGACATCTTTAAGTGTAGGCTGCGCTTCCGCCATGGTGCTAGCCTCAGATGGAAGACTGCTCTCGCGGTTGCTTATAAATACACTGTTACTCGTCACTTCACCATCATCTCCATCACCGTACAACACAGAATTTGTTAGATTTAGTAAATCACTTACTTCAAGTGTTTTGTTCAAATCCTGAACTTCACCGGACGGGCCTCTTTGTTTTGGTATTTTTGTATTGCTAGGTGTCACAGTATCATTTTCACTACTATTCCTTTCCTTTCTTTTCTTATTTCCTTTACCTCCCATCGGATCAGCCACTAAATATTATTCCACATAATTCCACACATAATTCCACACAAACAAGATGGAGCGGCCCAAAGTGTAAATTTATAATGTGTACGTAATTATTTGTACAGATATTGCATTTAGATAAATATATACAGCATGTGTACAGTTGTTCAGATTTTTTTTTTAATTATTAGAGTTTTTAACCATGTAACTTTCTTTTTTAATATTTCTGACATGTGTGCGACAGTATGTTTTTAATATTTCCAATTATTTTTTTTTATACATGAAATCTTGTACCTACAATTTTTTTCCCGCTGTACTCTGATTTTTTGTTTCATCAATGTGTATGAAATGCATTTTTGTGGCTCAGAGCTATTATATATATGACACTCGATCATCTTTTTGTGATTTTGTATTGCGACTGAATTTAATTATTTATTATTTGTTATATCAGTACCATAAACAATTGTATAGATTTAATATACACTGTCTGTTAATGTGTATTGCTATAGTGCCTACGTTTTTTTGTGATTGTGTTATTAATGAATAATTGTTACTGTTATTGTTGCGTCGGGAAATAGCTTTATAGCTAATGTTTTACTGTTATATACAAGCCGACGTTAAATGAAGTATCTTGTATCTTGGATGTTCATGTGCCGTAAGCTGTTAGTGTGGCGTTAAAATGCCAAACTGTTTATAACGCGCAATGCGCATAAACGAACATTGTTGGACACGAATAAATAATTGTTATTGTAATAATTTTTCTCTGCTTAAAGTAGAATTAGCAGGGGAGCAGACTGTTTATTACAAATCACTGTTTAATTATGTGGTACCATAATTAACAACGTGCTTAAATGTCTTCATGCTATACATTGTATTGCAGTTTGTCGGAATAGTGGTTATGTGGTACCATAACTATCAACGTGCTTAAATGTCTTCAAGCTATACATTGTATTGCAGTTTGTCGGAATAGTGGTTATGTGGTACCATAACTATCAACGTGCTTAAATGTCTTCAAGCTATACATTGTATTGCAGTTTGTCGGAATAGTGGTTATGTGGTACCATAACTATCAACGTGCTTAAATGTCTTCAAGCTATACATTGTATTGCAGTTTGTCGGAATAGTGGTTATGTGGTACCATAACTAACAACGTGCTTAATTGTCTTCATGCTATACATTGTATTGCAGTTTGTCGGAAAAGTGGTTATTTGTGAATCAAAAACATTGATACGTTTGTAAATGTATTAGCAATATCTGCATTGAATTATGCAGTAGTGAGTCTGTAAAGAATTGTAGTAACTAATATCACTATCATGTGGATACAGATACTATGCACAGTTAACAAAATAAGTAAATAATCTACTTTTTTTAAATACACATTAAGTCTCGTCTTCTGATCACGAACTAAAAGAAAGTTTCGGAAAACTATATCTGATTTCCTGATATCAAGTATCATAGATTGTTAGTTTTAAAACTCATAAAACTGAACACGAGTGAACAAATAGGCAAGATTCCTTTTACTTTTTTTAAATTAAAAATGTTGTCATATATGTTCTGTATTTAGTTTTAAAGTTTGCAATAGTGTATAGATGTCATTTACTGTCATGTTATAAGACCGAACGCAAATCAAGCAGACATTTTGAATGCCAGACTTTTATTGTCATGGACTGACATTGGATCTGAAAACGTCAGTTCAATAACTATATCGGGATAGAGATCGGAATTAAATAAAAAGCAATTGCATTTATTGGAAATGAATTATTTCCTTATGATATTTTTTTGTGATCAAATATCTACAGCATATGTAAGGTTTATACCATGAGGAAGTGGTTTATTTAGTTTAGAAAATTATGGTTTGAAAATTATGGTTTTAAGTTAGCGTTAAAATTTGTGTTTGTGTATATTTTTGAGTTGTATGCATTTAATGAACTTATTCTAATATCTGTCATAACAAATAAACCAAATCTGTGAATTATTCAAAACGCATATCAGCTGTTAGTGGTAACTTGAAAGCATCCGGTATACAACCGAATCAGTAACAAAACACCTACCGTAGATGAAATACTTGTATACACACAATAAGCGTGATTTTGTTTTGTTTTGTCATTAACTGAAGTAAAAACACAATAATTAAGTCAAATTAAAATGTATTTACGTCTAGGCGTTATGTCATGCTCACTGCCTAGTAGTTTGTGTTATAGTGGTCACATGATCAAAGTAATGCTTAAGTCACGCCTATGCGTCATGTATGTTTGTTCTCGACTTGTTCAGAGATTGTCTTGTATTAATCCCCTTGTATTATGTTGTATATGGTTGTGAGTGGCCATTAGGGAATATGGCATTTTCCTTTTGTATATACTGTATATAAAGAATAAACTGTTTTGCATCAAAGCTTGTTGATCAATGTGACGTATATTTCACAAAACACGTTTTCCTGAATGAATTTACAATTTACGTTGCACGCAAAAGTAAATTATAATATGCTCCAATTTAAGAACGTATTGCAACTACATTAAGTTAATTGCGTAAAACATTGCATTTTTTTTATACAGTCATCATGCACATGTTGATTTAGAATAAGCATTCCGGATCATTACCTTCAGGAGACTGTTAAGTTATTCTCCTCAGACCAGCCGCCAAAGCATTAACATGTTGAACATTTCCAGATGCAACTTCTAGTAGCAATATCGGTAAGTTTAATATTGACATAAATATATAAAATAAATATATAATAATATGTATTGAAAATTGTCAAGTATGAATGCTATGTTTTTCTCGAGTTTTTAATTAGCAAGCAATTATGAATGTGAACGCTCGGTAGCATTACTATTAATCTGATTTGCAAGTCCAGTGCTGTATGTTTATTCTCACGACAGGTATTGACCCGCTAATTAGTGAACTCACATTAGGCTCAGATAGCAAAGGCGCAGGCATATGTTATGTAATAGTAAGACATTGAGGGACAACAAACTAAAATGCAAATGCATGAAATAAGCCGTGGATGTACAAGTATACTCTGGTACAAACATTGGAATTTGTAAATTTATATATATCATCAGGAAAAGATACTTCAATATTCTTAAGTTATTAAATATTAAATATTTTCTTTTATGCATGACAAGTATGTGACAAAGAAAGACTATTTATCAATATGTATAATAACGCAAACGGAGTATATGCATTCGTCGAAAATTACGCAATAAAGCTATAATAGCATTGGATGATAAAGACAGGGGCGAAGCTAGCCCTATATTCACGTGGATTCATAACATTGTTTCGGGTATGCAGCCACCCCTTAACTCCATCCACCTATAGGAAATTGTGTAATTGGTGTATTTTGAGCACTATTAGATGTTTTATAAGGCATTTAAAATCTACATTTTGAGGATAACTAATTGAAAAACAATGCCACCGGTCACATTCTTGCGATTTCTTTGTATATTTAGTGCGTAGTCAGAGGTTCAAGAGTTAGTAAGTATAAAAACGAGCCAAAACGGGTTCAAAACTTACGCATTTAGTCAAGATCTATGAGTAAACATTGTCTGGAAAAATATATTTGGTCCAAACAATGGGGATTCAGCTGCGTCCTCGCAGGCAGCTACGCGCCTGGATGACAACTTGTTAATTGTTTTACTCGGCTCTTCTAATTCAATTAATACAACGTTCATCAACAGTGAACAGTAGTGTCTGCAAATTACTAGAAATTACTATCTGTGAAGCAGGGAAGTATTTCAAGCAGGCAAACAATTTATAGCCAGCATTCAAATTCGAGTAATAATAGGTACATAGATTAATAATAAAATGCACAATTATGTAAGGACTATAAAGCATCGTGTTCGCTGCCAATGTAAAGTGGATATGAATCATAGCAATGTACTGCGCACCCTCTGCTAAATCCTAGACTGAAAACAAACTGCTGAAACTGTGTATGAAATGTAAAGGTCGACACATCCTTTTTCTTGTTTTATCTTACCAAGTTACATTTCTTTGAGAGAGTTTTCAAACTCGCAAGGGATATACTGACGGGAGATCCATTTGACATGGTCAGTTATCAGGGGTCAAATCAAGTTTTATGATCGCACCAAGTCTGGACCCTATCGAAATAACAGTTCAGTTAATAGCGCAAACGTTACCGGTTTATCTGATAAAATACGGATTTTATCAGTCGTTACTGTCATTGAGCAAGATCAAAATGGCAAGCACGTTATATAAGGAGCAAAGTAGGTGCAAAATCACACAATACATGCATATGATGAATTCGATATTTGACATCAACGACTGCGTCAGTCTAGCTTATTCCCCTCGTCGCAGACCATAAATGCTAGTGTCATATATGCCGCATGTTACAGGAAAATATATTTAAGAATATTCGGCGTGTGTGTCATTGTTTTAGAGAGAGTAAATTGAACGTTTAGATAATTGTTCTCACTGATAAATGTGTAGATTTGGTGGTTTATAAATGATAAGGCACGTATCCGTCTCTTGTCCGAGTAGTACTGAGAAGATCTTATCTATACGGCACTTAGTACTTAATATTATTTTTCAAATACTGTTATGTAGTCGAATATTTAACGAATATTTAATAAATAATTGACGGGTAACTGTTGGTTATTGCGGTAATAGCCAACTGTTTGGAGTTCCGATGCGTAGGAATTAAACCACGAGGGCGGTAACGAGAATTATATTTATCTATACTCCGCCCATTTTTCGAGAAGAGCATTCACATGTGCGTTTCAGTGATGTCACTTAATCATAACAATTCAAAATGACGTCAGCTTTATTGATAAAAATTGAGCGAATGACGTCATACTTATCGATATAATACAGTGAAAATATGATGCTAAAAAGCGCAAATTAAAAGCATATTAACAAAACGTAAACGTTTTTGTGAACTAACGTATAAAATATGTAGTACAAGTTTGTTTTTACTGTGTTATATACTGCAAAAAATGATTTGTTTGTCACAATTTGCTATCGCGCGTTTAAGCACGTGCATTTTACGGAACAACTTCATCGAATTTCCGGAACTATTTTCAAAACATTAGGCTCCGCCCATTATTGGTTGCAGAATAACCCACAGTTAATTTCCTTCTTTATCTATGCACCACTAGCCGCGTGTCGTGGTAGAATATTATTTATTTAATACGAAGTGGTAATATAGAGAAAAATAATAGTGAGACATATCCCTATATCACTCACAGGGACTACTTTTTTAATTTTGATTTAAACAATATTTATTGGGATGTGTTGTCACAATTTATACATACATAATTACCAGAAAGAAGAGTAGAACAGATTAATAATTAACCGTTAATGTTAAGAATACCTCTCCAATTGAAGTGCCTTAATTACCTCTTATCTTCACTTGGATTTTCCTCAGTCGTATTGAGCAAAGGAGACAATGTCTTGCGGGTACAAGTTTTACCCACAAGGCATTGGAGCTAGCCATCTCGACATCTTGGTCCAAACTTAATTTTAACATCCAAACTATTTATTTAATCCTTTGCCTTTTATTAATTATCGCATACTACACGTGCACATGTCGTTCACTGTTGCTATGAACAGTAGTCTCCGTTTGTTTACATAATTGCTGTATTGACGGTTCTCCAAAATCCAACAAAAATACAGTGTACCCTTAAGTAATTACCCATGTTAATTTAGCACATATTTATATATTATTTTATGTATATTTAGTTTTTGTATCCAGTAACCACGCTTAAGTATTTAAGTAGCCCATGTGTTATTGTAAGAAGTTTTCAGCGTTCGATTCTACGCCATCTCGTTTTCTTGGCCGACTTTAAATCCAATTGTGTTGATAAATCCAAATAAGTAAAAACGAAAATCATTTATACATATAAGTAATCCATTTCAGAACACTCTTTCACAGTACATGTATATCTATTGTTGTTTTACATTTTAACGCGAATGTACGAGTTTAATCCTCTTCAATTGCTTGCGAAAACATGTGTGTTTGAATATCGTGACTGTGTTACTACTGTTTACATCATAACACGTATGCACTAGCTATTTTTAGAAAAACCGACAACTGAACAGCATACATGTATTTATACCTATCAGTCAGCGTTACACCTTGATTTAAAAGCTAAACATTATTCAACGACAACGTGTATCCAATTGCAAGTATTAAAACTTACATAAATTTAAAAACCTGGGTCCTGTGGTGTCTATGAATATACTGTTCAGCATAGTATACTGTTGTACTGTAAACACGCTACTATGACAGTGACTAGAGTCAACAATTTCGCGGTTTAAATTGCTGATTTAACTAATCCTCGGCACATGTGTATTGTAATCCATCATGGCGCAGAATGTTTTTTTTTAACACCGATTACTACGCATTATAGATAAAATAGTTCTGACAGAAAACATCGTGTTGAAAATCTCTTCAAAATAATTCAAATGTAAAGAATACTCACTTGCATTAAACTAAAAAGAAAATGTGTTTATTTCGTGGTGATAACGCTTATATCATCGGAAAAGGAGACAATTTACATATTACCACTCGCGCAAGCGCTCCTGAAAATATTAATTGTCTCCCTTTCCGGTGATAATATAATGCGTTATCACCCGAAAACAAACAAATATCCTCTATAGATTGCCAACGATAATTCATAAATTGTCTTGGGATTTTCGTTTACAGTTCACTCATCGCTGATCTATAAATTAACTTATCATACGAAGCATATAGCGTATACTTGTATATATACCTTACATTTGCACGAATACACTTTTAAAAGTAATTCAAGTGTTGACTTTGGCCACTTATGTTCAGGACTGTGAATCCAAGCTTTTTATACCGGCTAAGTGATCACAAGAAAAGCAACGATGCAAATCATCAGAGTTGTTTTACTATTATTAATTATTATTAAGCATTCATATGAAGATGATTTTATCATATCAGAACATTTCAATACCCAGTTGTTTAATTGAATTATGAAATAAGTAAGTTTTTTAATATTGAAAAAAGCTCACAAATCTAATTATTTTAGACCATTCACAATAGCCATACAATGTGTTAAAAAAAAAGAACATAAACCAAACACATCTTGCACCTTGCAGTCAAATTTTTAATTTCATAAAATATATTCTTATTTTGATTATTTAGGAGAACCGGTCACATAGGAGTATAAAATATCTCCCTTTGACAAAGATGGTAAAGTTAATTACGATCTATACTAAAAATGTGTTTTAGAAAAAAAATCGTTTTAATCCATATTCAATTTCGAATATACGAAATGTCATTGTAAGATTGTAAGATACTTTTATTTTACTGCGTTAGCACGAATATAAGGCGACGAACTACATTAAGGAAAACGAGTTAATTCAAAAGTACATGTTTAGAAAGTATGTAAAACTCAGAAGCGGGGTCTTTATTTTGCCATACGTTCTTTTTAGAATATGAATGGTGTTATGTATTTGCAATTTTGTTCAGTGTATGTAACAGTTTTATGGTCTGTAATAAGGAAAATCATTAGACGATTTACAATGACATTACAGTAAAACCATTCCAAATCAGTGCTCGACAGCGATGTTTAATCGCAAAGAAGCTATTACACTTGCTTAAACATTAGGGTGGAGGAATTCCCAAGAGCATACGTAACATAAGCGTAGCTTGTTTTGAATTGCCATATTTAGTTTCCGGATAAGCTGTGTGTGTGCACGTTTCGAAGAATGTATTTCAAATTAAGAAAGTGATATGAGCACAAATTCAACAATATTTATATAAAAAAGTGTGCTTGGCTGAACTGGACATATTAAATCCGGTTTCAATATTCATAGTCAAAAATCGTTCTCTCTGGCGTAACAAAGGTTCTATGTAAACTATATTTATTCACTTACAATATGTGTGTGATCTACACTATTTTTTTTTATATTTGTTCAATAAAAAATAATGAAAATTTGTATTTAATCCCAGATAAATATTTGGTGAAAATATCATTCATAAAACATAATTGTTCATACAATTTAATTGCGTTCTAAAAATATATTTGTGAGGTAGGAAAATATTTATATAGTGTTTAAATGGCCCATTTGTACGGCGGCATAGAGGGAAATTCCGAAATAATTTATCGCTAATTTATATCTAAAGGCCCTGACACACTGGGGCGAAGTTAAGCTTCGAGTTTTGTATGAGTTATTGCGATTTCCGATTACCACTCGCCGTAAAGTGGACGAGTTGTTTGAGTTCCCGTTCAACATATTAGTACGATATGTCGTAGGCAAGTCTCCCAAACTCGCATCAAACTCGTGTTTTGTCGTACGATACTAGTAATATCCGGCGAAACGCTACGACAACAGAAGACATGCCTACGGAATGTGTTTCAGAGTGCGCGAGATTCCATCGACATGACTTCAACACATGTACGAGAAAAAAAAGTCGCCGAGAAGCTGCGAGAATTTAAAAGGTTTCAAATTCTCGCCGCTACTTGGCGAGTTCTGGCGACATAAGACAACTTAAGAAAACATCACTGCGACATAGAACGACATGTGTATTAGATCTACACGCCAACAGGCGAGTTCTCGTAGCTAAAATTCGCTTCGGTGCGACAGGGTCTTTACACGTGCGCACGTGTTAACTAGTGATAGTTAACACGTGATAGTTATCAAGTGCGCACGTGCTAGTTATCATGTGCGCACATGATAATTAAAATATGTTTCATGTCCACTCTATGCCGCTGTACATTTTCTGTCTAGATCTACGGCATAAAAATATACTGCATAAATATTGTTTAACTCATACATATATTTTTGGAACAAAGCTATAAGAACAATAATTTTTTTTTACGAGTGATGTCTTTTTTGTTTTCTAACGCATAAATATTTTTTAAGAATATTTGAGGCGTGTCGTTGGAAAATCGGGCTTAATGTATGTGCGTAGTGTCATGTTTAGAAGAGACTACCTTGAAACCGAAAATGCCATAAAAGCGGAGAGTGTCAACCTTACACTTTACGCACTTGCATTAAGCCCGGTTTTCCGACGTCACACCTCATTTTTAGAACAAATATTTTTCTGGATTTGAATGAATATATTTTACATAGAATATTGCAACGTTTGTCACGCCATAGTTTTCTAAGTGATTACTTTTTCCAAACAAGTATAATTTTTATTTTTCCAATTCTCTTTTATTTTACAGTTTTTTTTAATGTTTATTATTAAATTATTTAAATATATAACATTTAGAATTGTCCAACAACAAACGCTTTGAAAGTGCATTATGCCAAGAATGAAAGTATACCATATCGTGGGGACATTATTTTAAGGAAAAGTAGTTAGGTTTCGATGTTTTTTTTAAATAATCTATTTCATAATTTGAACGTATATGCCACATAGTTGCTAAGCCTATACAGATAGTTAATAATACAGGTACCTGCTTCTACTACAATATTTGATTTCTAAGATTTAATTAGTAATGAAGTAAGAAATCGAAACGGTATTGTATAGCAACTGACAACTTCACTGTATGATTGGTTTTAATTATTTACGGATATTTTATTCCCAGGAATGCAACAAACAAAGTTTAAAGAAGTTCACAACAGGCGACTTATCCGATCCTCTCTGTATACTATTATCATAATTAAACTCCAATGATTGATTAAATAATAGCTGTGGCACACTTTAACCGAAATTTGTCAGTTACTTAACGAGCCCGCAGGGCGAGATTAAATATATTTACCAATCACATCGCGACGATCTACTATGTCGATCCCGATCCTAGACGTCACGTGATGTCTTACATGCTTGGCATGCGTGTCATATTCAAATTTAGAAATGTCGCAATGTGTCTACTCGGTGCAATCGTACAGTGCAATAAGTAGCGTGCGTATCAATTACCACTTAATTTCAATATACTGCGCGCTACTTATTGCACGGTAGGCAAGTATTCAATAAATGTAAAGTGTACCTAATAATGGCTAGATATATTTATCTCTTTTGCTCGTATGTGTTTTAGGCAGGTGAAGATATACACGGCTGGGTGGGTCTGTAAAGATATATTATATGAAAATTTTTAGATATCACTAATACATGTACTGTAAGTGAATACGAAGCACATAAAGAAAAGTCATGATAACACGGCAGTGGTCTGCCTTACAGATTACAACGCTTCCTTATGTTTATGTCCTATTTATAAAATGTTGTAAGATAGATAGATTTCTTCAGGTTAAAACACACATGACAAAACATAACAGAACCGAATTTGAGGTATTAATCAACGGTTAATTAAACTTATTATGAAATATAATTAATAAAACTACCATAATCAAGTATTATTTAATATCGCTATAATATAAAAGTAACTATTCATAGTTAACACAATAAGGAAATAAACTAATGGAAATGTTTCGGGAAAACATTTTGGATTTCCTGATATAAAAATGAAAGCTTGAAATCAATGAAAATGAATACGAGCGAATAAATAAGCACGTTTCCTTATTTAGCTTACCTGAGCACGAAGTGCTCAAGGGTAAGCTAGTGTGGCCAGTCTGTGTCCGGCGTTCGTCGTCCGTCGTCAACATTTTACTTCAAACTACTTCTTCTCCGAAACCGCTGGACAGATATTAACCAAACTTGGCAGGAATGTTCCTGGGATGGTCCTTTACCAAACTCCTTCAAATTATTACAATATATTGAAATCTATGGTTGCCATGGCGACAAATATCTTAAAAACTGTAAAACTTTAAAAAATCTTTTTGTCAGAAACCACTGGCTGGATTTGAAAATAATTTCACAGAAATGCTCCTTGGGCGACCCTTTACCAAATTCCTAAAACAAATCACATACATACGAGGTGCGGTCGTAAAGTTACCGGACTCCTATATATGTTCGTGTATCTGACGTCGAACAATGATGCAATTTTGTACGATTCATTATTAGACTATTTGTAACTTATATGCAAAGAATCATTGAAAAATCTTTTATATTTAAGATGTTTTATCAACATCAAAAACGATATACGGAGCACTTTCAAAAATTAGCATTCAGAATATTGTTCGAGTGTGTTAATATGTCGACAGAGCCTTTATTTGCCCGCCGAATGTTGTCATATTTTACATGACGTCATAATAACGTCATTTGCAAACACAGTAAACAAGAAATGTCTTTAAAAAAGACGATCGGCGTTGACATTAATATTGAGATATTATTTTTACCCTAAACATAATACAAGAGGGCCAAGATGATCGGTTACGTGGCTTCTCGGACCCCAGATTTTTCGGTCCCCACCTATATAAGAAGAACTCTCGGACTCCAGCTATTTCGGACACCATAAGAAAACATCTCGGATCCCAACATTAATTTGTGATTCATTCAATAATTATTAATATTTGTACCGTGAATAAACCGATCATACCACCCCACGTTTTCACCAGTGATTCACGAATAACGTAAATCATTTACGTTAACATTATTATTTAAATTTGTCAGCCAAATATAACAAATTAACAATGTACGAAAATAATTGCGGGAATGAATGAAAAATATTTTGTGTCAGACGCGTACAGTTATTCTTGAGTAATATGCCCTACCTTCATCTTGGAAGTTATCTATGCAAAATACATACACAGTTTGAAGTCAATTAATCATTTTACTGTGTATCCTAAGGAAAAGCAATCTTCAGAAAACATTCAACGTATTTGAAATAATGATGACTTCCATTTTTGATAACACAAATATTACATTAGACTATGGCGTTTTCAAATAATATTCGGTAGGAATATGATGTATCAAGGGTTTCTGTGTATGATTGGTATTGCAAATAATATATTAATACTGCACAAATTAAGTAAAAGTAACATGGATATCATTTCGACGTATTCCGGGCGAGACTTATTTCACAACAAGTTACTTATAGAAATGTATCTTTTTATAGATTTATTAACATCTACTGGATAAGTTGATAGAAATGTGCAATTCTATTTGTTTCTTTATAGAACACAACCGCAATTCAATTTCAAATTAACATGCACAGTATGTTATAAACATAAATTTCCCATTTTTTGAAATATTCTCTCTTATGATTCTCTGTACGCTAATTGATGCATGCATATTATAACAGCTATACACCGGAAGCTCAAAGCGCGCTATTTTTAGAATGATCGTGAGTGTTTTGAACTCTAGAATCAATTGTTATTAATAGAGCGGGTCGCTAGGCTAAACAAAATAGTGGATTAATTCTGGGAATTAATATAATATTCTATTCATGACATACAATGAGAAAATATGCTCATACTTATGCTCACTTCTAGAGTGCATATAAAGAATATGTGTATTACTTTATTTTAACCGCTTATGTAAACAATTATGTACATTTTAATCCCCAAAAGTATGCAACAGTTGTTGGTATACATTAAACCATTGTTGTGAGTTTGCATTCCCTAAAATTTGAAAATTTTCCCAAGTGATCTTAGACAGCTACGCCAAACAAAAGTCATCGCAAAATAACAAAATTTAGGTAAATACCAAACAAATTAAAAGGCACTTAAACTGTCGACCGTCAAAACGACGACGTTAATTGAGCGTACGCAGCAACGTCCAATAATCACGTTTAGTGTGAAGGACAGCATGACACTTACAGAATCGTGGACATTTGTTTTGAAGAAGGAGGAACCTTTTAATTGTAGCCGAACAATGTACCAGTAGATACTTGCAAATCAAGGATCGGGTTGACCAATTACGGGTTTATATTTCAGTGGTATACAATAGCACTGGGTTGCATAATCCACTCGATTTACTTCAAATCCTTGGACAAACAACCTTGGACAAACAGAAAGGCGGAGCGATCTATGCTACTGGTTAATTGTGTTTGACTGCCACTGGCGTTTCAGAGAAGGGAGAGTATACATCAGACGATTCAGGACCGAGCGACCGACCACGGAGCAGCATACCAGAGATTCTGTCTTGAATAATGTTTGAGAGAGAAGATGATCTTAAGTATGCAGTTCGATCAGCTGTGCGCTCATATGATCCTCAGCGATTCTATGTTTACACATATAGTAAGTGGGTACATCGCCATAAGACGTGTGTGTTGCGTTGCGGGGGATATTTTGAGAAACCCTGACAGTACAGTCATTATGACAACGTTCAGAAAACGTCATCATGACGCTTTTTAAGGACGTCATAGTGCTGCATAACCATGTGATTCTTTGTATTTATAAAATGCATTTGTTGTATTATACTGATACAAATGGATGAAATTTACAGATTTTAATCATCATCATAATGCCGCGTAGAAAGGTGAGCCCGGCGTATAGTTTGCCTGTTGACGCTGGTGAGCCCGGCGTATAGTTTACCTGTTGACGCTGGTGAGCCCGGCGTATAGTTTGCCTGTTGACGCTGGTGAGCCCGGCGTATAGTTTGCCTGTTGACGCTGGTGAGCCCGGCGTATAGTTTGCCTGTTGACGCTCTCGGGTGAGTTAGACGACTATGCTTATTCTTTGGAGAAATAACGTGCATTAAAACTATTTTTACAGAGGTTAACATGTGCACAATTACGCTCTCAAGCAAAAACGGTTTAGAAACAAATACAGGTGTTGGGCGCGGGGGGTGGGGTGGGGGTAATTGATCAACAATGTGCGACTACAACACTTTTGACAAAAGGACAATTGAAGATTTGTTAAAGACGTCACGCATCGATAACCACTTATACAAAAATTTAAATACAATTTAAGTACAGTCGAAAGGCGATACTACTAATTGGTACGGGTCACACGGATTTGTTTGTGGTTCTGGGGGGTTCAATAGTTACGTAAAATTCTTACATTTAGTGATCATGTCGTCTAACGTAACAAATATTTAATCGAGCGCTTTGTTAAGGTGTGGAAAGTCTCGGCGACAGTCTGAAAAGTAGTTTCGAATAAACATTGTATTGGTGGCATTATGATGGAACCTGAAAAACTTTCTTAGGAACGCATATATCGTTTTATCGCGAATTCTTAGTATCACATCGTTTTGACTTATACGTATATTAAGGAAAACAGATGAACCGGCCCTTCATTTTTGGTAGTATCCAGTCGTTTTGTAGTATCGTGATTCACAGTATTGCTTTTCGACTATGTTACTATATATATTTCAGCATGTTTCTCGATGCTACCACACTGTCGAATAAATATACCAAAGTATGAATCTATAAAGATACCAAAGTTCTTGAGTCAGATAATGATGTGTGTTCATACAAAAATAAACCCATTGATAGGCCACATAATGGCTTATTGCGTAAAAGACAATATAAATTACACTAAGCTACGCACTTTTGCACTTTTTTAATTCATTCCGAAGGCCTTTATTAATATTCATTTTTTTAATAATGCGATTGAACAACGAGTGTTCTTCATTGACATTGGTAAAATATAGTTCTGTTCATATGTGTATAATTCGTTTGCAAAAAAAATGTTCATTTTATGTTAAATGTATACGAGGTCAACTGTTGCTTACAGTTATTCTCATTATAAGTTTAAGGATAAATATCCCCGCCTGACACTAAATGTTAGTAGTGAATTATATACACTACCTATTGAAATGTAGTCGCCAAATAAGGAAATATTTACTTAACTTCGTGAATTTAATTACCAAGAACAAGAATAAGAATCAAAAAGCAGTTGAAATATGATCCAGCATAGTGCATTGTATACCGGCTCGGTATAATTAATTTAAATTCTTAAACTATATAGCAATATACAGAACTATCATGTCAACTGGCTTGCATAATGTCATTGAATACTAAACGAAACCTAGTTATGCTCTCATTGCTCAACGTTGCACAACACCTTCAATAACAATATTCTAGTTTGGCTTTACCAATAAATAAATGTGCACCCGAGGGGAAAATTTGAAGAACACAATCAATTATTATGATGCATGGTGTGGGTATGGCTAGATAACACCCGTTCGTCTATATTTCTTAATTCATATAGCATGGCTAAATTACAGAATGGTTTGTAATCATATAACGCCGATTGTATTTTTCTGGTTGGACACATAACGCCGTTAGTATTCAATAACAATACTCTGGGTCATACGGGTTAATCGTGAATTGTAGTGTAAGATTTTATTTCCTAAAAAATCACGCACGTTATTTCTCCAAAGAATACGCATAGTCTTCTAACTCAACCGAGAGCGTCAACAGGCAAACTATACGCCGGGCTCACCAGCGTCAACAGGCAAACTATACGCCGGGCTCACCAGCGTCAATAGGCAAACTATACGCCGGGCTCACCAGCGTCAACAGGCAAATTATACGCCGGGCTCACCAGCGTCAACAGGCAAACTATACGCCGGGCTCACCTTTCTACGCGGCATTATGATGATCTTAGTGGTTATTAAATAATGCCATTGGACATTGAATGAAATGTACACGTACGTGATTATCATTCACGCAATGCCAAAACGGTCCTTGTTGGCATCATCTGAGTTGCATATGCTTAATATATGGGTATCTTCGATTTATTTTAACTTATATACAAAACAGCACCCTATGACTGTATTTCTGTTTAATCCGTCACTATGTAAGGGAGCCAATTATGGGTAGGTTTTAATTAAGAAATAGTTTTTGATTTATTGTTGTAAGAGAAACTTATGTGTAACACTTACGACCAACGCTTACGTTAACCGTACGATAAAACGTAAGTGAGTTTCATAAAGCATGTCGTTTTTCTTTGCTGCAATTAATTATCGTCAGTTTACGTTTTGCTGTAAGACGAACGACAACTCTGTAACTAGCTCTTCAAAAGTAAACAAACTACCGACTTCCTGTTGTCTGCCTATCCGAGTTAAGGTAGTACAACAGTAATCATTTCCCGCGTTTTTTTTCTAAGATCGGCCGATATCGGTTGAGTGTCTGAAAGTTTCGTTACCCAGTTCGTAATATCCCCGTTTGGTTACGATTCCTATCGAACACATGATATTTTTAATATAAGTACATTCTTTTATATAATCACATCATTTTATACATGTTAGTATCATATATATACTTCTGACGAAATGCAAACAGATACATATTTTGACATAATGAAAAAATGATATAAATCGAAACCGAAAGTCACATATTTTTCGTGGTTTAAAGGTTACGCATGAGAAATAAATGCCTTCTTTGTTACATATAAAAGATTCAAAGTTTGATCTCAATTTTCACCATGACCAAGCTACTTTCCAATCTATCACCATATATTGTTGAAAAGATAAGGCCATAACCTTTTGAAAAAAACAGCATGTCAACAATTTCTATACGTGGTAAATCAAAATATTTACCTTAGAATAAACACACCGGTTTTGACGGGCATGGGGGCTGCCATTTTGTGCATGAATACATGGGCCAAAAGTTATGAAGCTGGGAACCACTAAGACAAAGTAGTGCCTAAAACTGTCTTTTTTCTTATTTCTTACATATAAACCTATAAATTGATACCAAAACATATCATTTAAACTGTATTTTAAAAATCATATAAATTATACACCAGAGGCAGGATTGTCCACAGACGTCCATCGCCATATAGGGAGTAATCGTAAAATGCTTACGGAGGCGGCCGGACGGTGGCGGAAACTCTCTAGAAAGAAGATACAAGCATCTCCGAAGTAATTTCCCTTTCTGATTTTTCCAGAAGTTTTAATATGTTGCGAGTCAGTATTTGGATGCGTTTTTTGGATTGTGTACTAACTTCAATTCTTGAACGGTGTGTTGGGTAGTATAACTGTGAATATACTTCTTTCTACTTTTTGAGTTGATAGACTTCACGCTGCGTTTAATGGCATAGCCAGGGTTGTAAAATTTATACGCACAAAAAAAAATAAAACATTTGATATATTGTAAGTGTAAGGAAGGAAATTGTGCATCCTGGAACATTGTACCTACCTGTTGTACCAGTTGTAGATTGGGTATTACACTAAGCCCTTAATGCCTGATATTCCCCCTCGTCTTCGTCCAAACATCTTTATTTAAGCTTGATTGCATAGAAATACTTTAGGCTTATACTTATAGAGACACTCGAGTCCGTTTCCTGGGAAGAACCAGTACTTGGTGTCTTTGAACAGGTCTTGAGAACGCTCCCTGAGTGGAGATCGAACCCGGGACCTCCCGGTCACAAGGCGGACATCATATCAACTACACCATTGGAGCATTGTGAGGCACCTTTCTTGCGTTACAGGGCCGAATCCAGACATGACTGTCCTGGGAAGGGGCACGAGCCAGAGGGGATTGCCCCCAAAGGGCGGTCATATTTATTTGTTAGTTTATCCGTCCATTTATTCATTCCTTTTTTACTCATTCATTCCTTTACAAGCTCATTCATTTACTGCCGCATTCATTTACTCACTCATTCGTCCATTCAATCATTTTTCACCCATTCGTTCACCCACTCATGAATCAATATATTCATCTATCCAGAATCAACCCAAGTCCATCCATCCATCTAGCATGCATACACATGAAAATACCCACCGTAACCAAACCTATATACAGTGTAGTTCTTCCGTTTATACCAGATAATTTGTAAATGCTCTTTGTTATCTTTTTTTTCCTTAAGATTATTGGCTCCTGTCTCTACCTAAGTAAACGATGTATCTGATAAAACAGAATATGGAATAGTTATCAGCTGCCTGGTTGTCAACTCGTTTTTCACCCGGTGCGACCCAGGTTTGTTCCCGCCCAGCGCATGTGAATTAAGTTGGTGGAGGCCATAATCCATCGGTCACCCCTGCCACCGCCTCATCATCAGACCACACACACACACAAAATACAAATTTGCATCAACTTCATTTTGATGTGTCTCAAAAACTGAAATAGGACATGCTCTCAGACCTGTCAAGTGTCACGCTTTCAGCGTGAGTCACCATTTGAGCTTCAAATCACGCCCTCGCGCATAACTGAGCGTTTCTCACGCTTTTGATTCATCAAATGTAGTTATGTTGATTTTAGGCCGTTTTGACTTGATTTTTAATTGCAAGGTAGAATCGAGCAGATTTCGTAACTATTCGTTATCTTATCAATTCATGGCTTGAACGAGGAGCCTTAATTTTATTGGATACGAGTGTGGTCAGGAAGTAAACAAACATACATTGTCAAATTTATTCTGTTACTCGGCCAATTTTTTTGCCGTCTGCAAATTGAATAAAAGTCGATATCGTATCCTGTTAAGGCGACTTCTTCCGTCACTCAGTTATTCTGTCTAGTTTGCTCAAGAGAGTTGAGTTGATGGCAACAAGGGGAAGCTGATGTTCGATGCCATTGTCAGACGAAAATGCATTCAAATAAGACTTCAAGTTTCGTGAAACAGCTCAGTACATAATTAATCAACACAAACAAACCAGGTTTAATTTTGTTTCCCCAAACGACTAAATAACTTTTAATTGTCTAGAGTAGAACTAAGTGCTCATGACAAAATTAATTGGTGAAAAACAATCTCAAAAAATTGCAATTGCAGATTGATGTGGTCCTCTTTTGCGTAACATGTTCTTAAATCGCCGAACAGTTTTATTTGAATAAATTGTTTCATAATAAAGTCTCTCATGTTCATAGTATTAATTTCTGTGGGTCTGTATATAACCAAATGTAAAATGTCTATAAACATTGTCACACAGGGGAAGAGTAATCTCATTATTAATCGCCTGCCTTTCGTGTTCTAACCACACGCTGTTGGCAATACTCCCTGACCAAGGGGCGTCGGCCCCGTGGAATCCCAGTCTCACTGTAACACCCACTAGGGTCTTGACAGCAATGTGCTCTGGATCCAAACATGATGACAATTTTTTTGCAGGGGACACCCTAGGAAACTACAAAATAGTACGCATGGGATAAATGCATCAAACGTTTGATTTAATTATTCGATCCACGTTCATGAATCTTCAGAAAGCGTTGTTTAAGCGCATACAATTAGGAGTTAGTGTCGAAGATATAAGTTGAGAAATACATCTTGATATCAAATTAATTACTTTCAGTTTAACTTATACAAACAGTTAAATGAAAATGGGGGCTATAGTGTTTGTTACGAAAGATGTAGTACTAGAATTTACACTACCATTATGCATATTAAATTCTGACGTCTCCATGTTTAAGACATTAGGCTTGAAATGCCGTTGTTAATAAACAGAAATGCATGACTATTCTAACAATATTTAAATTAGATTTTTTGGCGTCGAAGACAATTCAATTTTGATGCAGAATATTGCAATACGTTTATTAGTGGAAGATCTAGAGCAAAATAGCAGGATGCTGCACCCTGCTCCTTTGTGGCCCCCTGCTTCCCCTCTGGGTTGATCAACACAGAAACGTTCAATATCTTTTGAAATTTAACATATTTTTTGCAAATATCAATGACAAATGAATGAGCTATGCTTAAAAACCTTAAATACAAGTATTAGACTAAAAAATACATTGGGTTTAGCAAATTATTAGAAAAAGTCAATCCGTATTTCCACCCTGCTCCTTTTTAGCAGCACCCTGTACCTTGTTTGATTCTAGATATTTCCCTACGTTTATGATGGGTACATGTAGATAAATGCATTCATATCAGGCATGTTCAAGTTCTAACTTGTCTGCCCGACATTGCAAGCAAACATTGTGATGAAGCTTGCAAGTGATTAACAACATGGTGATACATAGGCATTATATAATCATCTTGCCATCGATCAGTTAATCAATTATCGTGAGAATAAAAATCAAACAAGTTCAGGCAAGTTAAAATAGATTTGGGCAAGCTGAAAGGGTTTAGAATCTTCTGCATTGGCATGTGCCCAGGAAAAACTTATGTAAAGACTGAAAATGCCCAAGTTGATATTCGGCCGAGTCGCCCCAGGATTGTGGAGTTACGGCCATTGAATTATCTAAAATTTGCCTCGTTAGCTCACCAGAACACAAAGTGCTTTAATATGGTAAGCTTTCGTCGGTCCGTCGTCAACTTTTTATTTAAACAACATCTCCTTAACCGCTGGGCAGATTTTCTAAAAACTTCACAGGAATGATTCTTGGGTGACCCTCCTTCAGACAGTTCAGGTCCGCTGCATATGTAGGTCACCAGAGCTAAAAAAAGATTTTTAAAATGAACACTTTAACAATCTTTTTCTCTGAAGCCGCAAGGCTCAGGGCTTACATATATTTGATATGTGATAGAGGTCCTCTTCAAAGATTGTTCAAATTATTCCCCTGAGGTCAAAACTGGCCACGCCCAGGGGGTCACATGGTTTATATAGACTTAAATAGCAAAATGACACACCTGGGAGTCACATGGTTTCTATTGATTGATATGGAAAGTGGGCTTTAAAAATGTTCTCTGAAACCGCAAGGCCGAGAGGTTTCATATTTGGCTTGAAACGTTGTTCACTACAAATATTGTTCAAATTATGCCTCTGGGGTAGAAAGTGGCATCGCCCTATGGGTCACATGGTTTAGACTATAAAATTCTTCTCCTGAAACTGCAAGGCCCAGCTCATTATACACAGCTAAGTGGTTTAGTGCCATTCGGCCTTCTTGTTATAAACCATTATGGTGCATTAAACTCAGGTGAGCGACCTAGGGCCATCATGGCCCTCTTGTATCATGTATACCACTGGTTGTCCGGCTGTCTGTCCGTTAGCAAAACCTTGTGAATGCAACTTTGCATACAGTTTCCAACGGATTTTCTTGAAAATTGTCTGCATTCTATAGGGTAAAGTGTAGTTGTGCGTAAATTGTGCGTAAATGATGGAGATTCAAATTTTTCTCCGGCATTCCAAGTTATGGCCCTTTGATTATGCCTCTGGGGTAGAAAGTGGCAACGCCCTATGGGTCACATGGTTTAGACTATAAAATTCTTCTCCTGAAACTGCAAGGCCCAGCTCTTTATACTCAGGTAAGTGGTTTAGTGCCATTCGGCCTTCTTGTTATAAGCCATTATGGTGCCTTAAACTCAGGTGAGCGACCTAAGGCCATCATGGCCCTCTTGTATCATGTATACCACTGGTTGTCCGGCTGTCTATCCGTTAGCAAAACCTTGTGAATGCAACTTTGCATACAGTTTCCAACGGATTTTCTTGAAAATTGTATGCATTCTATAGGGTAAAGTGTAGTTGTGCGTAAATTATGGAGATTCACATTTTCTCCGGCATTCCAAGTTATGGCCCTTTGATTATGTTTTCTCTATTGAATATCCAGGGACAATTCCTTGTGAGTGCAACTCATAGTTTCCAATGGAGTGTCTTGAAACTTGTTCTCATTGTTAACATTTGTTATGTTATGATTGTTATATGTAGTTGTGCCTAAAGATGGGAATTGTACTTTCTATTGTTCGGAAAATATTGTGTTTTGATTATTTTGCCACTATCAAATATGAAGGTAACGTATGTGAAATCCGACTTAAGTACAACACAAACAACAGTGACTTCTGCTGTTTACTACAACTATAGATTTGCAACACTGGTGTTGTAATCTTATTATTCAGATTGCAAACTACATATAATATATAGCCTGATGATACATGTTAATGCCGGGGAGATCATGTGTTGCATACTGGACTCAAGTTCCTTTCACCAAGTTCATAGTCACATTTTGAGTTCATAGGTAAACAAATGCGTGTGTGTGCTTGTCCAGGCTGTCATAGAGGGTGGGTTTCTATCATACTTGCACAACTGAAAGTTGAGATCATACTTTGAGGTCTTCAAGTAAAAACGTGGTCCAGGTTGTTTTCTGGGCTGTAACTTAGTCATTTATGGATGGATTCCTATTAAATGTTCTGCAACTGACGATGACATGTTGCGAACAAGACTTGAGTCCCTAGCTCCAAGGACAAGGTCACATTTCGAGGACAGAGGTTTAAATGTTGCGTTTCATTTGTCACAAGCATCATTGTCTTTAATGGATGTATTTAATTGTTAACTCTTAAAAAACATTAATATAACTTTGCGAATTTCAGATCGTAGTAGAACATGGTTTCAGGCCAATAATAAAAAAAGGTGTGTTTTCTGTGTTCCGATCGACTCGTCCAATTTGGCCGAGACTCAAAAAAAGTATGATGCCTGCCAATTTTTAACCAAATTGTCGAAACATGTTGGTTATTAGATTGGTGTGTGTCGTTGGTCAGGAGGGCCCGCATAATGGCGGCGTTAACGTTTCCTTTCCTCTCTCTAACTCAAGACAGGATTGAGCTATTGTTATGAAACTTCATACGTTATATCGAGACCTCGCTTGGGATTGCATATAGGGTGGGTGGAATCAAGGTTAAGGTCACTGTTACTAAAAATAAAAAATAAACTGTTTCCGCTCAATAACTTGAGAACGCATCCAGATATTTGAATGAAACTTAATACATAGACACCTTATACAGAGACATTGCTTGGGATTACCTATGGGGTGCGTGCGGTCAAGGTCACTGTTACTAAAAATAGAAAAACGGTTTCCGCTTAATAACTTGAGAACGCATTGAGATATTTTAATGAAACTTAATACATAGATACCTTATATCGAGACCTCAATTGTGATTTCATATTTGGTGGTAGGGGTCAAGATTACTGTTACTAAAAATATAACAACGGTTTCCGCTCATAAGCTTGAGAACGAATAGAGATATTTCAATGGAACTTCATACATAGATACCTTGTATCAAAACCTTGCTTGGGATTGCTTATGGAGTGGGTGGGGTAAAGGTCGAGGTCACCATAACTAAAAATAAAAGAACGGTTTCCACTCAATTATTTGAGAACTTATTGACATATTTTAATGAAACTTCATACATAGATATCTTATATCTAAACCTCTCTTGGGATTGCATATGATGTGGGTTGGGTCAAGGTCACCGTAGCTAAAGTAGACAAACATTTTCCGCTCAATAGCTTGAGAACACATTGAGATATTTGAATGAACTTCATATGTAGATATCTTACATCTAGTCCTTGCTTGGAATTGCATTTGGTTTTGTTGGTGTCAAAGTCACCATTACTAAAAGTTTTATTTCTATGCTGACTTTATTACATTTCGCTTGACAATTTTGATGTTCGTGGAATTTCCACTTTTTTTTGTGTTTTTCTCAAGAATCTAGACCACTGTGTATGATAATCTTTTACTTATTTTATGAATTTAAAGTAAACACAAGAAATATTTATATTAAAAAAACACCCACTTAGCCCACAAACATCTTGGGCTGGAGCGCAGCAAACGCAAATTTGTTTTATTGATGACCTCAGCTAGGTTGGGTCGGGTTATTCTAAACAATAGTATAGGTCTTACACATGTATTGATGCCTCCATTGATCACAATGCGTTTTGATGTTATGAAAAATAATGTTTAATGTTTTTTTTTACTGTTTTTTTTTAAAGAACATATTACCATTACATGTATTTTATTATCTCTGTTCTTTAAAATTGTGTTGTATAAATGTTACATTACAAAACATCACATCACAATTTGCATGTTTTGTAAAGATATTAATTTAACATTTCTTTAAAATTCGCCCCGTACAATTTCAGATTCTTCTATATTATACTACGATTATAAGTCGACAATAGAAAATGTTATGTTAGATCAAGTTTAAAATGTGACTTTATTTCTTCATCCATCATATTTTTAACATCCAGGCAAATATTTTAAAACAAACAATGTTATAAGAGTAAGAATTTAACTCTTTGCATTTTGGTGAGACTTCAAACCTATAGCCCATAGAGGCTATATTAACACACATATATTAGGAAACAAACCAAAGTGTCTTTCATACAAATGAATGTTGATGACACTAATGAAGTACGCATCACTTCAATTGATATGAATACTATTGTGTAAAAACAAACTAAAAACATCACCTCATGAAGATCCTACATGATCTTTACTGTTCATACTAATGAATGCATGATGATTTCTAATGATATCAAACTTTATCAGACACATTTGATATGGTTTCGAAAGGTAAACAATGAAAACCTTCCTTCGAAATGTTAGTGTGACATTGACATGGGATCACCAAATTTTAAGAATCGCAGATTGATGCCAAAAACATTTTGTAAATGAGCTATGGATTGAAGTAGCACAAAAATGAAAACATGTAAATAACAGTTTACATGATTTTATGGCATTTATTAATTCAAAAGTCGTAAATACGTTTTAGGGGCATTTTAATTTAAATGCTTTTAGTAACCTAAATGTCAAAAGTATTCTTGTACTTCTAAAAGGTATGGCAAAGTTCATGAAACAAAGAAAAATAGTTGAAAAAATCATGACTGAAACAGACCGACGTTTATTTTTATATTACCATATAAAAACTTTGAAAATCTATACAATTATAAAACAATTCACAATTATACTCTATTTTACACTAAACAAAGCTTATATGTGTACATGTTGTAAAAGACCGACTTTTATTTTTATATTACCATATAAAAATATTGAAAATCTAGACAATTATAAAACAATTCACAATTATACTCTATTTTACACTTAACAAAGCTTATATGTGTGCATGTTGTAATGCATTTTTGATGTTTTCATATTGTAGTTATTCATTTTGAGACAAACACATATTTAAAGCAAAAATAACTAATTAATAGGATGGTATAATAAAAACTGCTACATTTGGAATACGAATTTCACCAAACTTTCACTGAACTACCATAATAATTACCAAGTTTGGCAGTGGATATTGTACTGCATTTGCAGATCGGTCATTTTTTGCGATTCCGTTTGTTTGATTTTACTTATTAATACGTTTAGCTCACAAACTGTATGCATAAATATTTATGGAAAAGTTATGCCGAGAGAAAGATGTACACTTTGAAGTATTTTAAGGGTAAATAAGTGTATGACATATCAATATCTAATTGAACAAAATATGAATGCAGAAATATTAGACTCATGGCAGGTTTTTGTAACTCTTGATAATTTCTGCACTCGCTCAATGATTTTGAAAACACTGCCTAAGAAACTAATAATTATTGTTTTGTTTAATTGAAAATATAATAGCGAAATAGAATACACTGTAGTCCAACAGTATCAGGAATATGTTAAAAAGTGATCACTTTTTGGCCTCACATTACAGGAAAATCGCAGAGGACATCACATGAAATAAAACCTATATCAGAGTGATAGTTCAGCAGTTTGGCCAACGATATATTAGGCAATTAGGCAAAGTCCATGTCCCACATATCAAAATTCAACTGCTGCCGCAATTCATATTGAAACTCGTTATACGAAATGTAAGTTGTTGGCACATCTAATGTCACAGAACAAGTGTGTGTCACCACCCTTCTTTGCAAACCATACAGGTGAACAAAGTTGATATTGATCTGGCGGAAGTGTATGGCGTCACTTCCACTGCTGAAGCGTAGGAAAAACGTCTCAGCAGATCATCATCGGCGCTTTGTAAGAATTGCCTTAGAAAGTGCATCATTCTATCCTGGTGAGGGCTACCTACTTCAGCTGTGACAAATGACGCAACTTTTCTTCCATCAGGACGCAAGGTTCTGATTGTTGTCATGAAACTATCGATTGAATCAAACGAGCCTCTAAGCCTGTCTAATCCCATTGACATGAGAGGGAATAAAGGGCTTTCTACGCACATAACATGTGCACACGTTTCGCCCAGACGCTGCACATTGTCTGAAGTGGGCAACTCACCCACATGGTATCTGTCGAACACTTCGACAACCTCATCTTGGTCCTCTTCAATATAGTGCCCAGCCATGACTCCCGCGCTCAAAACCTCACAGCCTTCGGAGCCATGATTGCTGGAGAACGCCTGTAGGCACCTCTCCAAATACACCCCGTATCAAGCATGCAAGACTAAACTGTAGGGGTATGTATCTTGCTTGTCTGTAGCCTCTGATAAGAATATTGCCGATAGCCTGCCACATGTAAACGGTTGCACTTGGGGTGACGATTGGCACAGCTTCATCATGTCCTTCAAAATATGTTTCCACTAAAATGCAGTGAGGCGTCCCTGAAAACACATTACCGGTCCACCGCCTGCTCCCCTTCAAACTGAATGGTCGCATTGGTATCGGATCCCAGCAATTCAAACCGTGTGAGCATGTCTTGGACAAGCGTTCTACGATTGAGGTGGATCAGTCTGGAAACAGATAACAAAAGCTTTCCATTTGGCTTTTTTTCCAATAGTCTTTTTTTATGTTGAAATCATCAGATGTTTTATTTTATCAACGCGGTGCAATTACAAATCTTTTTTTTTTTGAGAGCAAAACAAAAATCCATTGTGATTTAATTTATGTTGATTCTGGGATACAGCATGAACGGTTTTTGCACAAAAAAATGTATCGCCAAAATATTCCTGGTTTCGGTCTTCTTGAAATTTAAATTAGGGTCGGTAGGTCGGCAAATATTGTTTTACTTATTTTTTGAGGATCAGATCATTATATTGAAATTATATAACGAATGTTAATTATGCTTTCGTTCTTTGGTTTAGAAACAATCTCAAAGAGTATCTTAACAGTCTACAGGTGTTCACAGAACTTAAGGACCCGGAAACAAAAATCCAATGACTTTTGGATACTTTTTCTTACATGAAAACACAGTTTAGTCTGAGAGTCGCAATAAAAGGTCGGTCGGGCGTTAGGAAACATATTTTAGGCCAAACCAAGATTTGTTTTGTATATACTAGCTTTCTGAACACTACCCCTTCTCAAACGGACAACCACAAGACTTTGTTTGTTAACTGTAACACTTCAGTCAGTGCCTGCTTGCCTAAGCTAGACAAACATTTAGGCAGATTAAAGTTACCCTTTTTTCTTTCGTAATGCACAACTGCATGTCAAATCTGACACTCTGTGACAGCGTTATAAATAGATGGGTCACAGACCCGGATGCCCCCACGATGCATGTTTTTACACAAAGAGCGTGTTACCAGCCAGTGATTTTTTCAAAGTTTCCTAATTGCCTGTGCCCATAAAATGGGGAACTTTAGCGTGACAAATTTCAAAATGGGGAAATATTTATTTTACAGTTATTTTTCATAAAATGTATGGTTATTTTGCTTTGTTTATGATTAATATATTCAACTGGTTCATCTTCGAAACTTCTTTTTGATTATGGTGCCGATTCAAATTATCATTCAATAATTGTTTTTCTATTAACGTGCCACTTGTAAAATACTTATTACTTGGGGGAATAAAATTGATAATTCTGGGGGAAAAGGGAGGATATTTGGTCAGGGGAAACTGCCTTTAAACGGCATTAAAATTAGGGAGAAAAAATCACTGCCAATACCAATTTTTGCTTTCACAAGTTTATTTTCGTATAAATTATACATTGGACAAACTGGAAGGGTTATAATTCTGCCAAAATTTGTCGCAGCCATAATTCCTTCGTTTGCGATCACGTACACGTTAAGGTTTGTTAGCTGTGAAAGTTTGAGCGAAATCGGACCAGCAGTTAAGCGTTGAGCACACAAAATGTCGGGACTTACGGACGGACGGACGTACAGACGGACGGAAGGACAAGTGCAACGCTTAATGCTTCCCACTTAAGAAACTGTAGGAGGAGTAGCGTTGATAAAATCTTCAGCAGTACTATCGATTGGCTAGTTCCGTGTCACTAACGACAAAAGCACTGTCTTTATTTTAAATGTACTTACAATCCCGTAAACCTATACTACTTCGAAAGAAAGATATCTCAGCATCAACATGCATGTTTGAAACATTTGGTAGCATTAAATATTGTGTTAAATATTGTGTTGAACTGTATGCACTGATTACAGTGGTTTCGAATGAAGTACGTGTGTTCAGGGTGACTTGACACTACTACTATAATTTGCTTTAGGGGTTGTTTTAAAAGCATTTTAACTGTCAAAGTGACTTACTAGTTGTTAAACACCACCACAAGGAAGATGTTTTCATATAATAGGGCATACTGAAGATTTTCCACGTTTGCCATCTTATTTATAGTTTATGTAGAGTGTGGAATAATATCAGAACAGGCACTAAGACATATGGCCTTCATAGCCATTCAGATGTTTGCATGCACCAAAAATAATTTTATAATTTATCAACTTTAGTCAATGCCAATGGGTTGACTAGTAAACTTAAATGTATTAATACCAGATAATAGTAAATAAATATCCGCGACATAAAAGAAATGTGTACATGTATTAACCGAAATGCAATAAACAATCCAAAGTGCATTCACGTGCGCAATGTCGTAATCACTTATTCCATATACCCCTCCTAAACGTGTGTGTGGCGATTTAACTTTACTGCAAGTTTACAACTACCTGGTAGAATGTTAAGTAACACTGACAGGGTAATTAATTATCTCCCTTCGACCATGCTGAATAATTGTAACAGTTGACTGGTTTTAAAACCTATTTAGTCAGGTGACTGGTTTTTTTTTAAACTCATTCATTGTGTTCTGTAATTGAAATTATAACTTGTATATGTTTTATATATCTGTGATGTTTTATTGCGTTGTAATGAAGTATTTTATATGTACATGTTGAAATGTTATTACTATTTTAGTACCTATTTGTCTGTTATTGTATATTTTCTGGGCATGATCCTTATCCTTGATCCAAGTCCACATATCTTATCTGGATCCTATCTCATGATATCGTATGACTATCTCATGATATCATACACTATCTCATGATATCGTATGGCTATCTCATGATATCGTATGACTATCTCATGATATCGTATGACTATCTCATGATATCGTATGACTATCTCATGATATCGTATGGCTATCTCATGATATCGTATGACTATCTCATGATATCGTATGACTATCTCATGATATCGTATGGCTATCTCATGATATCGTATGACTATCTCATGATATCGTATGGCTATCTCATGATATCGTATGACTATCTCATGATATCGTATGACTATCTCATGATATCGTATGACTATCTCATGATATCGTATGGCTATCTCATGATATCGTATGGCTATCTCATGATATCGTATGACTATCTCATGATATCGTATGGCTATATTATTACTCTGATAAAGAATATTGTGAACTAAACTGTACTGACAGCATATAAAAATTGGTACATTAACTAAACCCAATCTCAGATAACACTATATTACACAACTTACAATGATGGTGTGTTTTCTCGTTGTTCATCTTGGATGGTGTTAATCTGAAACGGATTTAAAGCTGGAGCTGGTTTATGTTCAAGTGGTCTGCGCAGTAGTTACAGAATGGTCAGAATTTGAACATCTGAAAAATAAATAGGAAAAAATGATTTAACCTGCCATTATTACGTTATAACTTTGAACAGTTGCATTAGACGGTAATAAAGTGTAGACTACAGAGAGCGTGCAATCTATGCCAAGGGGGGCATAATCAGACCTGTCAAACTACAAAATTGTTTGATTATAAATAAGGAATGGAGAAGGTGATAAACCGTGATGTTGCCGAACAGTTGTTAGTAACTGTATACCTCGTAATCCGATACTGGCTGTTCTGTAGTTTCACCAGAGCCATACACTTTCTGAAGTGAAGTTAGACATTTAAAAAGTGTTTACTATTAAGTATCAAGATCCCGACCATGCAGTTTCAGAGAAGATTTTTCAAGTCATTTTGCTACTTAAGTCTATATAAACTATTATCACACCTGGTATTTACCCCAGGAGCATACTTTTAACATTGTTTGTAGGCGACCACTATACCATGTTAGTGATCTATAGAAACCGTTTGACCCTCGGGTCGTGGCTTAAGTTTTCAGTTTTTAAAGGGACTTTTTCCACAGATTTTCGTATTCTTTAATATCTTAACTGCAAAAAGTAAAGCATACGGACTTACAAAAAAAAATCTTATTAAGACAAGAGGACCAAAAGGTCTAGGTCGCTCACCTGACAGGCTAAGAAACTAAACTGTTCTGAGCAAGTTTTGCGATGATTGGCCTATAAATGTGGCCTTAATAATGTTTTAAAGCTTTTTGTTCAATTTTGCCATGGTGATCTAGTTTTTTGTACCCCACATGACCCAGTTTCGAATTTGTCCCAGGATATTATTGAAACACATGTTCTGAGCAATTTTCAAGAAAATAAGGCAAAAACTAGGAGTTTTCACTTTTTTTTTTTATTTGACCTAGTGACCATTTTCAAACTCCGCCGAGATATCATTGGAACAAAGGATCTGGGCAAGTTTTATTAAGATTGGACAATAAATGTGGCACAAGCTTTTTAAAGTTTTCATTATACCCGTATAGGGAAAAATGCCCCGCCTCATGACGCCCATGTTTTTAGCACAGTGGAACCATTATCAAACTCAGCCAACATATCATAAGAACAAAGGTTCTGAGCAAGTTTCATGTTGATTTGGCAAAAAATGTGACTACTACCTTACTCAGTTTTGAACTCGGTCGAGAGTGTTAACAAGTTTTTTCTTCAATTTGATCTGGTGACCTAGTGTTTGACATCTCATGACCCAGATTCGAACTAGTCCGAGATATCATTAGGACAAATGTTCTGACCAAGTTTAATGAAGATTAGGCAAACAATGTGACTTCCAGAGTGTTAACAAGCTTTTTCTTCAATTTGACCCAATGACTTTGTGTTTGACCCCACGTGACCCAGATTCGAACTCGGCCGAGATGTCATTGGGAATATATTCTGAACAAGTATCATGAAGATTGGCCAATACATGTGGCCTCTATGGTGTTAACGCGGTAAATGCTGACGACGTACGACGGACAAAAGGCGACCACAAAAGCTAAATATGAAAAAGAAGCAAATTAAAACATTTGCCTTCGCCGGGACCTGCAACCGTCGGGATCAAAACAGACTGACGCCTTAACCACTCGGCCATCTGGACTTACAAATATAGGGGGTGAATTTTAACGCTATGTAAGTGATACACGAGATTTCCACAATACCTAGGAAAAGCGTTACAAACTCTTTATAACTCTTTATAATTGTATTTATTTCAAATGATGATTATTCTTAAACGGCACAATATTTCCAATGTATTTCTTGCTCATGAGTGTTATTTCGTTTGTAGCTATGTTATGTATTTTGCTTTTTTGATATATATGACAAGAAAAATGATATGGTCAATTTGCCAATCTGTGAACAGGTCCCTTTAATTGTATTTTAGAGTTATTGACTGGAAACCATACGGCAGCATACCGACCGACAAACTGATAAATTGACAGACCGACGGACGGGGTACACTTAATGCCCCTAAGCCATTTTGCCAATGTCGGAGGCAAATCAGTATTTTCAACATAAGGATTAAGGTTTATATCACAAGTGTTGCTATTAGTTTTATCTTAAATCTAAAAAAATCTTTAGAATAAACAGACCGCTTTTGTTTAATATGAACTTATGTTTAGTTTCCTGGATTTTGTGGTGGTTGGGTGACAGAGATTTACAGGGTTGTCTTTAAAATAAATAAATCTAAACATGCACAATCCCTGATGAAGAGACAGAGCATCACATTTACATGCATGTACCCACTGAATGTCATCAGATGTTGATGTAGTTATGTTGTGGTCTGCTAACGAGCCAACCACAGCAGAGGCTGCATGCGTATTCCTGCTGGCAGGCAATCGTATGAAGAAATCACGGGTGGCTTGTGGGTGACTGCCTGCAACCGAGATGAGATCCTGTTCATCAAATGATAACCAATCGGGATCATAGTTTCACTGAGATGTGTCTATACAAACATGCACTTTTTTAGTATACCAAGGAATTTCAAATACAAATTTATCAATGCTTTTGAGCTTGATCTAAGTGATGGATAGGCTTTTTTATATTTGCATACAAGTATATTTGAGGGCGTCGTGGGAAAATCGGACTTAATGCATGTGCGTAAAGTGTCGTCCGGGATTAGCCTGTGCAGTCCGCACAGGCTAATCCGGGACGACACTTTCCGCCTACAGTGGATTTATGTTTAGAAGAGACTTCCTTGAAACAGAAAATACCATAAAAGCGGAAAGTGCCGTCCAGGATTAGCCTGTGCGGACTGCACAGGCTAATCCGGGACGACACTTTACGCACATGCATTAAGACCGGTTTTCTCACGACGCGCCACATTTGTATTTGACTCAATCTGCTGGCCTGTTTCCTGGAGAATAAAGTATTTAAATTACACGTTTTTTGTGTTTTCGCAATTAACTAGTCTTACATACTAGCAAATCATTGGACTTATAACTATTACATTAATTTCCATTGTCGGCTAAAATATATGCGTTCTGGTTGATCCATCTGGAAACCGGAATCGTAAGGCCACACCACCCTCAGCTTCAGTGGGAATGTTATTTCGTCTGGCATTGCGTAGCTAATAACAACAATGTAGAACTTAATGATACATAATTTCAATTTTGCTTGGTGAAAATTAAATAATGGATGCTGGGCCAGTTGTTAAAAAAAATGGTTGTTGTTACTTTTTGGGGCTGTGCAATTAAGACGGAAATCTTGATACGACTTCACACTACAATAGCCATGTGTTTCGTAATGTTTTATTTATACAACTTATATAACAAATATGAAACCTCTGGCCCTTGCGGTTTCAGAGGAGTAGATTGTGAAAGTAATTTTGATATTTAAGTCTATATAAACCATGTGACTCCCTTGGTGTAGACAGTTTTGATCCCAGGGACATCATTTGAACAATCTTTGTAGAGGATAAATCTACAATGTTACATATCAAATATGAAACCTCTGGACCTTGTGATTTTAGGAGAAGATTTTTAAAGTCATTTTGCTATTTAAGTCTATATAAACCACGTGACCCCTGGGGCGTGACCAGTTTTGACCCCAGCGGAATCATTTGAACAGTCTTTGTAGAGGACCACTATACAATGTTACATACAAAATATGAAACCTTTAAGTCATTTTGCTATTTTAGTCTATATAAACCATGTGAACCCCAGGGTGTGGCCAGTTTTGACCCCACGGATATCATTTGAACAATCTTTGTAGCGGACCACTATACAATGTTGCAAACCAAATATGACACCTCTGGGCCATGCGGTTTCAGAGGAGAAGGTTTTTAAAATTATTTTTCTATTTAAGACTATCAACCATGTGACCCCCGGGGCGTGGCAAGTTTTGACTCCAGTGGCATTATTTGAACAATCTTTGTAAAGGACCACTATACAATGTTACATACCAAATATGAAACCTCTGGGCCTTGCGGTTTCAGAGGAGATTTTTAAAGTTGCTATTTAAGTCTGTATCAACCATGTGACCCTTGGGCCTAGCCAGTTTCGAACCCAGGGGCATAATTTAAACAATCTTTGAAGATGACCACTATACAATGTTACCAACCAAATACAAAACCTCTGGGCCTTACGGTTTCAGAGGAGAATATTTTCAAAGTCATTTTGCTATATATTTCGATCTAAACAATGTGACCCCTGGGGCGTGGCCCGTTTTGACTCCAGGGGCATTACTTGAACAATCTTTGTAGAGGACCACTATACAAATGTTTTTATATACCAAATATGAAACCTCTGGTCCTTGCGGTTTCAGAGCAGAAGATTTTTAAGTCATTGTGCTATTTAAGTCTATATAAACCATTTGACCCCCGGGGCGTGGTAAGTTTTGGCCCAAGGGGCATCATTTGAACGATCCTTGTAGAGTACCGCTATACAATGTTACATAAAAAAATGAAACTTCTGGGCCTTGCGGTTTCAGAGGAGATTTTTAAAGTTGTATTGCTATTCAAGTCTATATAAACCATGTGACCCCCCTGGGCGTGGCCAGTTTTGACCCCATGGCCATGATTTGAATAAACTTTGTAGAGAACCACTATAGGATATTACATACCAAATAGGAAGCCTCTGGGCCATGCAGTTTCAGAGAAGAAGATTTTAAAAATCATTTTGCTATATAAATCATGTAACCCCCGGGCGTGGCCAGTTTTGACCCAAGGGGAATAATTTGAACATTCTTTGTAGAGGACCACTAGATAATGCCACATATCAAATATGAAAGCTCTGAGCCATGCGGTTTCAGAGAATATTTTTAAAGTTTTCACTTTTTAAATCTATTTATAACTCTGTTGACCTACATATGCAGCGGACCGAAACAATTTGAACAACTTTGAAAGAGGGTCACCCAAGGATCATTCCTGTTAAGTTTCATGAAAACCTGCAAAGCGGTTTAGGAGGAGATGTTGATTGAATGAACATGATGAGAAACGACGGACGACGCACAAAAGACGATCACAAAAGCTCACCATGAGCACAACGTGCCCAGGTGAGCTAATAAAAACATTACCCAACCCTACCATTTAAGTGCAATTAAACCTAAACTATTATATGTTTAGGCATAATCATTGAAATCAGAGTTATGGGACTTGCCACAGGCATATATTTTGTGTTGTTAACAAGGCCTGAAAGTTAGAGGTTTGATTCTTGAATGGTTTTAGAGCACTGTCCATTTCTTACAAACTTTTAAACTAGAAATGTTAAGTTCAAAAGGGGCAATAATTATGTATTCATGTAAGACAGATTTATGGGATTTGTCACATGCATCTATTACATGACTATCAACAAGGCCTGAAAGGTTGAGGTCTTAATCTTTAGCTGTTTGAGCGAAATATACAGTTTTTTAAACTTAAACCACAAACTTTATTCTTTTACCAATGCGGATTCCGACACTCAGGCAAGTGCAATAGCTCCCGTCTATTCTTCAAATAGAAGAGTTAAAAGCTGAGCAAATGGAAAAATAAAAACAATTGATGGCCACAAACAAATGTCTCATTCAACGATTTGGCTATTGGTGCGACATACAAAAGTCGATGGCCCTGATATAAATTTCAATTCCAAAGCCATCGCTGGATTCCCCCAGGGGATCAATCTCTAATTTCAATTGTTCCATGTGCTCAGCACTAATTGGACAATTTGTGGTGGGAATGTCAATATGATTGCCATCTGCTGGCACTGCAGCGTCCCAATTGACACCAAAATCATCCTCGACCTGGTCTCCAATGACATGTGGCTCAAAAAATAGGTCGTCAACTCCAGTCTGCCCATGTCCTCTTTGCTGCACAATTCCTTGCACATATAGCTGGATAGGCATTTTCCCCTTACAAGTAAGTCTAACCCTAACCCTAACCCTAAGTCTGTGGTTATTCTATCCATATAGAAATAGTTTAAGATCTCTGTTTAATCGAGGCAAGTACACATATTGTAGACAAGAGAGTTCAACGGGGTTGTCTGCATGAATCACCCCTTCTTTCTTAAAATGTTGAACAAGTTGTTTGTGCATATTGGTGCAGCCTAAGTAAACATCCCTCCACGGTCTTTCTATCCGTTGATTATGCACACTGCGACCTGTCAAGCAGCTACCCCTTTGGTGTCCCCTATATGTGTTCATAAAGTGTGACACATCGATGTTTTCACCTCCATGGTCGCAGCGCACTCTTGGGGGTACACCATACTGGTGAGTTGCAATCAGGAAGTTATCTAACACAGTTGCTGCCTTGTTGTTTGTAGAGGCTTGCAGGAAAACAATAAGTCTAGGTACTTGTTGCACGCAAACCTTAACCAGAATTTTCTCTTGCACGCAAACCTTAACCTGACTTTTCTAAACACAAAAAGTGGCATAATTCTGCTAAATTGCAGGTCAGAGCTATGGGCCTTGGTCAGAGACCTTACATAATGACCATGAAGAAATGTGTGAAGTTTCACTGGAACATTTGTAGTAATTATAGAGATATGGAGTGGTTACACGCAAACCGTAACCTGACTTTTCTAAATACAAAAGGTTGCATACTTCTGCTAAATTGCAGGTCAGAGTTATGGGCCTTGGTCAGTGACCTAATATAATGACCCTGAATACATGTGTGAAGTTTCAATAGAACATCTATGGTAGTTATAGAGATATGGAGTTGTTGCACGCAAACTATAATTTGAATTTCTAAGGACAAAAAGGGGCATAATTCTGCTAAATTGCAAGTCAGAGTTATGGGCCTTGGTCAATGACGTTACATAATGATCCGGAAGATATTTAGTTTAAACATATTTTATTGTATATACATATATATTTATGCTACAGTGACATATTGTAGACAAATAAGTACATGTATACAAAAGGATTGGGCCTAGAGTTATGCCAACATCATCAAGGGGCCCTTTCCTGTTTGACAAAGATAATATAAAGATTAGCAAGATGTCAAAGACGGCATTCTTCTACAGAGAGTGTGGTTTTAATGTGGATGCTGTTCATTTTCATTAAAAAACAACAAAAACCATATTAAAAAAAAAAAAAAAAAAAATCAAAGAAAAAGAAGGAAAGAAAGAAAGAACATAACAAGTTCACAAAAGACATATATATTTTTTGTTTCATCATCTCCTGACCCGCCCGACCGCATTTGTGCATTCCGACAATAATAATAATAACATGCAGCAGTGATAATACACAGCAGGGTGCTCTAGGATGGTATTGATCCGTTACTAAATCGTTTTGTACGTTTAATAAACAGCTGGACTTCGTCAAAAACCTTAACGTTATTTTCATAATTAAGGGTTGGTATACCGAACAAAAGTTTCGTAGCATTTATTGGGTGGAAAGTACGGGTGCTTCTAAACATATGTAAACGCTCATCGCGATAGTGGGGACAGTTAAAGAAATAATGGTCTGCATCCTCAGTGTGGAAACCACAACTACAATTAGGTGAGTCAATTAAGTGATTTTCAAAGAGATGTGCTTTCAGATCACTACATTTGTTCCTGATTCTATCATGTATCAGCTGATACATTCTTTCTCCGTGTAGGTAATATGCAGGCACCAATGGTGTCTTATATTTTTCGTTAAGTTTTGATTTAAATTCACTTAAGGTATGGGAGTTGCGTGTATTAGAATCAAGTTCGTTCCATAAACGGATAGCTGATGGTATAACAGAGTTTGAGTAAATTTCAAGACGCCTAGGTAATGTGATAAGATTATCACCATTTCGTAAATTGTATGAAACATTTTCGTGGACTGATGTAGGAAAGAGATCAGAAAGATACTCGGGGAGGATGCCATTTATATGTTTATAAACAAGAAGCAGCTTTTGAATGTTACGTCTTTTTTCCAATGATACCCAGCCAATTTCAGTAAGTAGATTGTTTATTGAAGAAGATCTGGTTAATCCACTAACAACTCTTGCTGCGTCATATTGAAGTTTTTCAATAAGATCTTTTTCGTATCGCGTACAATTGTCCCAGACAATTGATGCATATTCTAATATGGGGCGTAAGTACGATACGTAAATTTGGTTTAGAGTTCGGCGTTTTAACTTTAACTTTAACAGTCTCATGGATCCTAATATCTTGGATGCTCTATTGAGAATATTATCAATGTGTTTATGCCACCGGCCATCATGGCTAAATAAAAGACCTAGGTGCTTGTGGGTTTCAACAAAAGATAAAGGGTTTCCATCAAAAAGTAATTGTGGCTTTGGTATATCCGATAGTGAAAAAAAGACAATTTCGGTTTTGGCTGGGTTAAAAGTAACAAGCCATTGTTTGGCCCAGTTGTTAATATGCATTAAGTCGTTATTAAGAGTAATTTCAATAAACCTGTGGTCATTTGACGTAACTGAAAGAGAACTGTCATCAGCAAACAAACGTAAATTACTTATCAATTTGTCAGAAATGTCGTTAACATATACAAGAAAAAGAAGAGGACCTAAAACAGAACCTTGGGGTACTCCAGCTTGGATAGCTTTGTCATTTGAAAAAGAGGAACTCACAAAAACCCTTTGGATGCGGTCGGATAAGTAGTTTGAAAGCCACAATAAGATATCTCCCGATATACCATATTGTCGAAGTTTAAAAATAAGCCCTTTATGCCAGACTCGGTCAAAGGCCTTGGAAATGTCACAAAAGACCATGCATGTGCTTTGTTTGTCATCAAATGCTTTACATATTTGATTGTATATATCAATGAGTTGATAGGTAGTAGAGTGCCCGGGCAAAAAGCCGGCCTGATACTTATAGATGAGATTGTTAGAGTTTAAATAATTATACAAATATTTAAAAACAACTCGTTCCATAACTTTTCCTACGCAACTAATTAAGGAGATGGGTCTGTAATTTGATGGCGTGTCTTTGTTTCCCTTTTTGAACAGCGGCATCACGTTTGCTCGTTTCCACGACTTAGGAAATATATTCTCTTTAATAGATCTATTAAATAAAGTGCAAAGCGGTTTACATAATGTAGTCGATGTCTGTTTCAACATTCGATGACTGATTTCATCAGGGCCGCTTGCTTTATTGATAATAAGTTTATTTAATACGTCCTTTATGTCTTGTTCGGTAATATTAATATCGCTTAAAATCGTATCAGTCTTGGATTCAAAAGTTGGCAACGTGATGTCTTTGGCATCAACATTCGAAACAGATACAAAATAGTCGTTTAGTGTCGATGCTTTTTCGAAATCTGTAAGTGAAAATGACTGATCATTATTTATAAGTGGCGGTATATTGTCACAAAGGGACGAGTTGTCATTCATAAGGCTTTTGATCAATTTCCAGTACATTTTTGGGTTTGTTGACGATACATCGTTTAGATTAAATTCGATTGTGTTAAAGAATTGCTCTTTTGCATACTTCTTCATATTGTTAACTTTGTTTCTGAAGTGTTTAAATGTGTTCCAATCAGATATTTTTCCAGTACGAATTGCTTTGCGTTTATGTCGATCGCGTGCACGAGTCGTTTTACGAATTTCGGAGTTATACCATGGTTTGTCGTTTGGTCGAATGGATACAAATTTGTTCGGAATACACGACTTTACGAGAGCAAAAAACTGTTCAGTAAATTCATCGGTGATAGTATCGATAGGACCCGATTCTAGAAATGACCAATCAGTAGATTCTATACGTTCATTTAGTAACGTAAAGTTAGCATTTTTATAGTCCCATATTCTTCTTTTATATGGCTCTTCCGGTTTGAGAAAGTTTTTGACATGCACATATGTACCGTGATGATCGCTTATGGTTTTATCGGATTCGAACACACCGGTGTCAAAGCAATGTACACTATCCGGAAGATATGTGTGAAGTTCCAATTGAATATCTGTAGTAGTTACAGAGATATGTACTTGTTGCACGCAAAACCTTAACCTGAATTTTCTCCTGCACGCAAACCTGAACCTGACTTTTCTAAGTACAAAAAGGGGCGTCATTCTGCTAAAATGCTGGTTACAGTTATGGGTTTTGGCCAGTGACCTTATATAATGATACTGAAGGCATGTGTAAAGTTTTAAACGATTGTCTGTAGTAGATAAAGAGATATGGAGTTGTTGCACGCAAACTTTATTTGGATTTTCTACGTACAAAAAGGGGCATAATTCTGCTAACTTGCAGGTTAGAGTTATGGGCCTTGGTCATTGACCTCACATAATGACCTCAAAGACATGTGTGAAGTTTCAATTGAATATCTGTAGTAGTTAAGGAGATATGGACTTGTTTCAAATGACGTCAACTGCAATCCGTTTGAGAACTTCGACGTCGAAAAAATAACACGCGGTTTTGCTCCAGTGAAAAACACCCGTAACGCGACGTCATGCTTTTATGTGGAAACAATATCAGTATTATCTGTAAGTACTTAGGGTTTGCATTGTCCGCAATGATTTTATTTTTAAGTAATGGTGCAAGCAATATTTTATACTAAAACTTCCCGTTGCGAAGCAAAACTAGAATGTACCGTAATTACTAGATACGTTTATTAAACGCTTTAAAATAATTAAAAAATATTTAGAGACACCGTGAAAATATTTGCAGAATAAACGCGGGTAGTACCGATTAATTATTTTAATTTTCTCTGAAAAATTGCTTATTAATTTTTAATATTCTGTCTGTTATAAATCCATAATACTCTGTTTAATAACGTTAAAAGGCTTTGAAGTGCATCAAATTAATATTCTCAATTTGAACAAACTAAAAAATTAAAAAAAAACAAACACGAGGCGTTAATAACGACCCCAACTTCCGCGCAGATATTTGACTGTATTATTTGTTTGCTTGGAGTTTTCGCCATATTTAACAGTATTTCAGTCCTATAACAGCGGTCAGTTAACCTTCTCACACTTTTCCTGGGCAAGCTTAACCGATCTAAGCGGTTTACCAGTACCAAGTGCATATACTTGTGCCAGCAACTCACAACTGCACTAATTGAGTCTGAGTTAAGTGGAGTATGACCGTCGAAATTAGTTTATGACCAATCCCCACACAAGTTATGTGATCAGGCTAGGGCTCGAACTCACGAACCCCGGAGAGTCCAGCTCTCTAGCGCCGGGCCGAGCAAACACAAAACACATGGATACACATTCTAAACATTGTATTTCCGTTTTATTGTGCAAACACTAGTAACAGTATTCCTGGTGATCAGAGCAGTCAGCTGACACAATCGAATGGAGTGAACCGAGTGATGCTGTGCGAGAAATGTCGTCTGCACTCTTCGGACAATCCGCCACTAGGTCACCGGCGGTCGGTCGGTAGATGCGAACTGGTACCCAGTATCCCAGAGAATACAGAACTGCTGCTCGGGCGCAAGACCGTGTTCCTTGACAATGACGATCCCAGGCGCACTGGACTCGAACCGGAAGAACTGAAACTTCCCGATATATATTGTAATTGAACGAGTTCAACGCTAGCGCATAACTTTCAAACTGTGACTACAATATATATTAAACTTATTGGATTTTAGAAACTACGGCGTTATACATTATTTCCGGTTTCCAGAGACGCCAGGTCCATTGGAGGAAGCAGCCTGCTTCGTTGATGACGACTTGTTCACAAAGTCTGCATGTTGTGATCGTGTTCCTAGTACATTTGTCTGTACTGTATCTTAATGTTGGTGAAACCGGAATCTACCAAGCATCGTGCATAACCCGTGAATCACATGGACGAATTTATTATATTAATAATGTTTAAAAGCTTGAATATAACACACATGTTAGCAATACGTAATATGCATGCATTTTGATCTATCACAGGAAGCTTTGACAAAATTAAATATGGTAGCATGCAAAAACAATAAGCAGTATTATTCCCATACCAGCTATAGGTATCTGCATTTGTAGTTCGACCATTGCGTTTTGTCCCGTCATGACACATCACATCATATACCTGGCAATGTATTTATTCTTATTTTGACCTAACATTATTATTAAGAGAAAAGGAGAAAATATGTAAAAAAATAAAACAAGACAAGACAATTTATTAAGACTTGTACAAAGTACATCGTCTAAACACATCAATATATTACATGTATATTGTCACGTTATAACGATTGAACAAAGTATATATGTGGCGCGTCGTGGGAAAACCGGATTTAATGCATGTGCGGAAAGTGTCATCCCGGATTAGCCTGTGCAGTCCGCACAGGCTAATCCGGGATGACACTTCCGCCTAAAGTGGATTTATGGTTAGAAGACACTTCATTGAAACAGAAAATACCATAAAAGCGGAAAGTGCCGTCCCGGATTAGCCTGTGCGGACTGCACAGGCTAATCCGGGACGACACTTTACGCACATGCATTAAGACCGGTTTTCCCACGACGCGCCTCATATATATTTATGTATGTACATACAAAAATAAATTTACACAAAATATCATGCAAAGAACGGTCGTGATATTTCAACACTTTTACATCAAAGTATCAAATTGTGCTATTAGAGAATATAGGAGGACAACTTAGTGTGTGTTACACAGTAGTGTTCGGGATAGTATTTCTCATTTGTAACGCTTCTGACATACTTTGCAAGCATAATAAGTTCATTTTTGTTAATAGGTTTTAATAAATGGTGAAATTTGTGTACCGTCTATTGTAGTAAAATTGATATATATATTTTTTTCTAATATTGACAAATTTAGAGCATTTGCAGACAAAGTAAAATTCGTCTTCAATGTCAAGTTCGTTACATAACAGACAATAGCGTTCGTTTCTAGGAATATTTTGAGTGGCATATCGACCAATCTGAATTCTAAGCGGTAAAACTGACAATCTTAGTTTTGTAGTATACGATCTCAAGGTTTTAGGAACAATATCTAAATAACATTCATAGTTAAATAAACTTTTAAAAACACGATACATGTCTAGCACAGAACTATTATCGACTGTCCTATACCAGTCCTGGGTATACATATCAATAATTCTACATTTAAATTGACATAAAAAGATATTAACATCGACAGAATTGGCGTCATCAATTACATAAGAAAACCTGTGTCAAAAAGCTTTTTAACATTTGAAACACAATTTATATGCCCATTCTGACTATCTTGCAAACCTTGTAAATATACAGTTTTTAATATAATGTTATCAGTATTTGATACCTTAAACCAGTATTTTACGATCGGATATAACGGTTTATAAAGAAAGGATATCTGCCCAACTCGCCATAAACTGCCGCATTGCACGTGTTTTGTTTAACATTCAATAATCTTTTGCAAAATGTTAAATGTATTCGTTCGATTTCTTTCGACTTTGTATTTCCCCACACCTCACATGCGTAGTTAAAAAATTGATCCCACAAATGCATCAAACAACTGACATAGTGTTTTAGGTTTTAGCTCAAATTCTTTACATTTATTGAACAAAATATTCATCGCTTTTAATGCTTTACCAGATAGATATTCTTGATTCAAACTAAAGTTGCCAGTATAATTAAAAACTGTTCCCAGTAATTAAAATCATTCACAACTTCTATTTGTTGGCCATCGTAAGTCCAATTTTCGGAGGGTAATAACCTACCACGTTTACGAAATACCATAATTTTAGTCTTATTAATATTGACTTTAAGTCCCCAAGTATTGCAATATTCAAGTAAAAGATCCAAATGTGTTTGTATTTCTTCAGGTGTTTTGCCTATAATTGCCATATCGTCAGCAAAAAGCAACAATATTTGTATAATATCATCAATATTCAAACCCGACGAAGCGTTATCTTGCAAAATTAATTCTAAATCCTCTACAAACAGCGAAAATAATCGCTGGCGTAATCCAACAGCATAGCTAAAATATTCTGAATAAGTTAAACAATGTTTAACACAAGATTTAACATTTTGATACACATTTTTAATAATTCTTAACAATTTACCTTCTATACCACATTTATATAATTTCAACCACAGTGCATTTCTATAAATAGTATCAAAACATTTCATCATATCAACATATATAACGTACAATCTTTTATTTTCATTAACATATTCTTGTACTAAAGACATTAATATAAATATTGCATCAACAGTGGACCGCCCTTTTCTAAAACCAAATTGTGCATCCGAAATAATGTTAAAGTTGTTACAAAATGTTTCAATGCGAGTATTCACAACTGTTGTAAAAAGCTTAGATAAGCAGCTAAGAAGTGTAATTCCCCTATAGTTATTAACGTCTAAAGTACTTTTTATGTATAGGAATTGTTATTCCCTCCGTCCACTTTTCCGGATAAAAACCCGAGCTTAGAATAGAATTAAATAAGTCACAAATATGTGAAGAAATAATATCTTTACTTTCTAACAAGTATTCATTCAATAAACAATAACTATCATAAGCTTTACCACGTTTCAACAATTTAATAGCGGTAATAATCTCATTTACATTAAATGGCTGATCTAGTTCCGGAAAACGTGTATTTGGCAAATCAAAATCATTATTTGAACAAAATGTTTCAGCTTCCTCGTTTTCACAGTCAAAAATACCACTGCTAATATTTGAAAAAAACGTTAGAAAATCATCTAAAGATATACTTTCACTTTTATGTATCCTTTTAGATTTAAAATATTTCCAAAAGTCCTTCGGTGTTCTTTTCTTCAAATTCTCTAACTCATTTATTTTCCTTCGATAATAACATTTCTTCTTTTTGTTAATAAATGTTTTATAAATGTGTTTGTATTCTAATACCTGGAATCTGTTGTTTTCGTTTTTGTCAGAATTAAATATATTCAACATTTAAATGTATGTTCTTCATAAGAAGGTATGTCAGTTGAATTGTTGTTACAATAAAGCGAAAATGACAAGGATGCATGATCACTGAACTCATTAAAATCGTTCACAGTAAAATCCTCAATCAATGAAAAATATCGTTCTTGACAAAGCAAATAGTCAATTGTGGATAACCCGTTACGTGAAAAATATGTGTAATTACAAGTATCACCTACCCTGCCGTTAACAATTACGGCACCTCGAGGATTTACATAGATCGAGAAGTTTACAAGTATCACCTACCCTGCCGTTAACAATACGGCAACTCGAAGATTTACACATAGATCGAGAAGTTTACAGGTATCATCACCCTGCCGTTAACAATACGGCAACTCGAAGATTTACATAGATCGAGAAGTTTACAAGTATCACCTACCCTGTCGTTAACAATACGGCAACTCGAAGATTTACATAGATCGAGAAGTTTACAAGTATCACCTACCCTGCCGTTAACAATACGGCAACTCGAAGATTTACATAGATCGAGAAGTTTACAAGTATCACCTACCCTGCCGTTAACAATACGGCAACTCGAAGATTTACATAGATCGAGAAGTTTACAAGTATCACCTACCCTGCCGTTAACAATACGGCAACTCGAAGATTTACATAGATCGAGAAATTTACAAGTATCACCTACCCTGCCGTTAAAACAATACGGCAACTCGAAGATTTACATAGATCGAGAAGTTTACAAGTATCACCTACCCTCCCGTTAACAATACGGCAACTCGAAGATTTACATAGATCGAGAAGTTTACAAGTATCACCTACCCTGCCGTTAACAATACGGCAACTCGAAGATTTACATAGATCGAGAAGTTTACAAGTATCACCTACCCTGCCGTTAACAATACGGCAACTCGAAGATTTACATAGATCGAGAAGTTTACAAGTATCCCCTACGCTGCAGTTAACAATACGGCAATTCGAAGATTTACATAGATCGAGAAGTTTAAAAGTATCACCTACCCTGCCGTTAACAATACGGCAACGCGAAGATTTACATAGATCGAGAAGTTTTCAAGTATCCCCTACCCTGCCGTTAACAATACGGAAACTCGAAGATTTACATAGATCGAGAAGTTTAAAAGTATCACCTACCCTGCCGTTAACAATACGGCAACTCGAAGATTACATAGATCGAGAAGTTTACAAGTATCACCTACTCTGCCGTTAACAATACGGCAACTCGAAGATTTACATAGATCGAGAAGTTTACAAGTATCACCTACCCTGCCGTTAACAATACGGCAACTCGAAGATTTACATAGATCGAGAAGTTTACAAGTATCCCCTACGCTGCAGTTAACAATACGGCAATTCGAAGATTTACATAGATCGAGAAGTTTAAAAGTATCACCTACCCTGCCGTTAACAATACGGCAACGCGAAGATTTACATAGATCGAGAAGTTTACAAGTATCACCTACCCTGCCGTTAACAATACGGCAACGCGAAGATTTACATAGATCGAGAAGTTTATAAGTATCACCTACGCTGCCCTTAACAATACGGCAATTCGAAGATTTACATAGATCGAGAAGTTTAAAAGTATCACCTACCCTGCCGTTAACAATACGGCAACGCGAAGATTTACATAGATCGAGAAGTTTGCAAGTATCACCTACCCTGCCGTTAACAATACGGCAACGCGAAGATTTACACATAGATCGAGAAGTTTACAGGTATCATCACCCTGCCGTTAACAATACGGCAACTCGAAGATTTACATAGATCGAGAAGTTTACAAGTGTCACCTACCCTGCCGTTAAGAATACGGCAACTCGAAGATTTACATAGATCGAGAAGTTTACAAGTATCACCTACCCTGCCGTTAACAATACGGCAACTCGAAGATTTACATAGATCGAGAAGTTTACAAGTATCACCTACCCTGCCGTTAACAATACGGCAACTCGAAGATTTACTTAGATCGAGAAGTTTACAAGTATCACCTACCCTGCCGTTAACAATACGGCAACTCAAAGATTTACATAGATCGAGAAGTTTACAAGTATCACCTACCCTGCCGTTAACAATACGGCAACTCGAAGATTTACATAGATCGAGAAGTTTACAAGTATCACCTACCCTGCCGTTAACAATACGGCAACTCGAAGATTTACATAGATCGAGAAGTTTACAAGTATCACCTACCCTGCCGTTAACAAAACGGCAACTCGAAGATTTACATAGATCGAGAAGTTTACAAGTATCATCACCCTGCCGTTAACAATACGGCAACTCGAAGATTTACATAGATCGAGAAGTTTACAAGTATCACCTACCCTGCCGTTAAGAATATGGCAACTCGAAGATTTACATAGATCGAGAAGTTTACAAGTATCACCTACCCTGCCGTTAACAATACGGCAACTCGAAGATTTACATAGATCGAGAAGTTTACAAGTATCCCCTACCCTGCCGTTAACAATACGGAAACTCGAAGATTTACATAGATCGAGAAGTTTTCAAGTATCCCCTACCCTGCCGTTAACAATACGGAAACTCGAAGATTTACATAGATCGAGAAGTTTACAAGTATCACCTACCCTGCCGTTAACAATACGGCAACTCGAAGATTTACATAGATCGAGAAGTTTACAAGTACCACCTACTCTGCCGTTAACAATACGGCAACTCGAAGATTTACATAGATCGAGAAGTTTACAAGTATCACCTACCCTGCCGTTAACAATACGGCAACTCGAAGATTTACATAGATCGAGAAGTTTACAAGTATCCCCTACGCTGCCGTTAACAATACGGCAATTCGAAGATTTACATAGATCGAGAAGTTTAAAAGTATTACCTACCCTGCCGTTAACAATACGGCAACGCGAAGATTTACATAGATCGAGAAGTTTACAAGTATCACCTACCCTGCCGTTAACAATACGGCAACGCGAAGATTTCCCAAGATCGAGAAGTTTATAAGTATCACCTACCCTGCCGTAAACAATACGGCAACTCGAAGATTTACATAGATCGAGAAGTTTACAAGTATCACCTACCCTGCCGTTAACAATACGGCAACTCGAAGATTTACATAGATCGAGAAGTTTACACGTATCACCTACCCCGCCGTTAACAATACGGCAACTCGAAGATTTACATAGATCGAGAAGTTTACAAGCATCACCTACCCTGCCGTTAACAATACGGCAACTCGAAGATTTACATAGATCGAGAAGTGTACAAGTATCACCTACCCTGCCGTTAACAATAGGCAACTCGAAGATTTACATAGATCGAGAAGTTTACAAGTATCACCTACCCTGCCGTTAAGAATACGGCAACTCGAAGATTTACATAGATCGAGAAGTTTACAAGTATCACTTACCCTGCCGTTGACAATACGGCAACTCGAAGATTTACATAGATCGAAAAGTGTGTACGAGTATCACCTACCCTGCCGTTAACAATACGGCAACTCGAAGATTTACATAGATCGAGAAGTGTACAAGTATCACCTACCCTGCCGTTAACAATACGGCAACTCGAAGATTTACATAGATCGAGAAGTTTACATGTATTACTTACCCTGCCGTTAACAATACGGCAACTCGAGGATTTACAGATCGAGAAGTTTAATCCCGTGGTTATTGTAAGACTATCAACGGAGGCCCTGACTGAGTGTACATCGGGGGTATAATCGATATCATCGGTTATTTTATTTACAGTGTCATGTGTAACAAAATCATATTTGTTTTCGGTTCTTCTATTGAAATCACCAACTAATAACACTTTACCTTGATTAGTATACATCGAAATATCATTTTCTAAAAGATCCAAGAAATCCACATTTACGACATTTATAAGCAGGGGAATCTTCACACCAAATATAACAGCCACACAAATAAATATCTTCTTCATCACTAAAGAAATTACGATCAAGTTTTAACCATATAATAGAATCGTAGTGATTTTTAACAATCGATACCATCTTTCATGCATTCTTTGTAATATAAGACAATGCCACCACTACACAGTTAAGCTTTTCTATTTTGAAAATTTCTGAAAAAGTTATGACAAATGTAACCATTTAACAGTACATTGCTAGCAGAATCAGTCCACGATTCATATAAAAAAACAAATATCAAACTTAGTGGGAAAATTTACAAAAGAAGAATTGCTTTTCTTACAGTTTTTAAGTCCATGTACATTCCATGAAAGAATGCTGAGTTCTCCCCCCTCGTGCCCCTAATCTCGCACTGGTCGCCCGTCGACGTAGAGGGTATCGAACGCGATCCATGCTCGCTTGCTTTGAGCTCTGGCCTCGCTCATCTTTGGTAGAAGCTTGCGTCGTTTGGCCACCACTTCCGGTGGAAACTGTTCAAACACATTAAAACCAGTACCACTTAGATGTTTCCACTGGCGTCTCACAATTTCTCTGTCCTTAAAAAAGGTGAATTTTGCCACAGTTGAACGGGGTTTTCCTGTGGTGCGCTCACTTGGCTGTCGATGGACCCGTTCAAACTGCATGCCCTCCGCTAGTTCCTTTTGAACTTTTAATGCATCGTGTAGATGTGCACGGAGCTTCTTCTCTGTAACTTCCGGTGACTCACTTTCTCCCGTGCTGTCTTCCGGTACGCCGGTAAAATTGAGATTATTTCTCATGGACTGGGACTTGAGGTAAGCGAGATCATCCCGGAAGTCCACCCGCTCATTCTCAAGCTGTTCCACTCGACTCGTCACCTGCGCTACAACTATTTCTGCCCCCTCCGATACATCTTGCAGTTTCAGCAATCTATCCTCGAAAATTTTTACTCTACGATCTAGTGCTACACATATACTCTTCATATCTTTTTTTCAACAACAGACATCCGTGTGCCTTTAACTTATCAAGAGAAGACATTTTATTTTCTACTACACCTAAACGAGTACTAATTGCCTTAAGACAGTTCATAATGTCTTTATGGGTGGGCTCACCTTCAGACTCCGCCATATTGTCAACATCCTGAATCGTATAAATATCGCACTCTACAAACACACTAGTATTAACAACAGTCTCCACATCACCATCTCCATAAGCACCATAAAGCACTGAGTTTGTTTTGTTTAATATTGCACTCAACGATATTTCACTATCACTGTCCGCAGACGGGCCTCTGTGTTTTTGTTGTTTACAATTTTGAACGCAACTCTCAGAACTAACACACTCGCTGCTATTTCGAGCTTTTCGTTTATTTTTATTTTTTTTTCCCATAGATAATATTTAATACCACTAACTCCATTAGTAAAGCACAAGAAATATATATAACTAAACTGGGACTTTTCATCCGGTTATCGTACTAAGCAAAGTAGTCGTACCAAAATTACATGATAACATAGACTCGAGTTCCTGGATAAAAAATTTAATTTAAGAATTAATCATATCCCAAAAAGTAAGAAAAAATGCAGTTATGAAAATAATTAAGAAAAAAATGAAATAAAAAGGTCGCGTCAGCCTGGAATCGATCCGGGTTCTCCATTGTAAAAAAGAATGCGCATTAGCCCACTCGACCATCCCGTTGTTTAATACACGACGATTTAAGTATATAAGATAAAGCTTAATACAGAAAGTAAAATCCGACCACTGCTGTAAAATTCTTAAAAAAATAATTAACAATTTATTTTGAATAATTTGGTAGATTTATGGGGAAGGGGATTGCTAAATATTTGACATTATATAGGTTTCTGTTAAAATAAAACGGTAACCTATTCAATAGCTTGACAATAATCGATAATCGTGGAAGAAATGTGACAAATGTGGAAAAATAACCATTTATACAGCATTAATAAAAAAAATGAATTCGGCACGAATACCAATTATATATATAAATAAAATTAACATACAAACTTATGTTCAACACCTAGGCTGATATGAACAAAATATGAATCCACTTAAACCATCATCGACAGTTTGTCATTTCGTTTGCAAATAAATAACTTATTTGAATTTTCTTTGAACCAAAAATTATACTTAATGAAGAAAAATATCTCAATTACTCACATCAAATTCGTATTCCATCTTCTCTGGCAACGAACGAGCAAAACTCGGTCAGTAAAAAGCTATAATTGATTTCACTTCAGTGTTTACATTAGAAAAAAATCATGACGTCATTTCAAACGCATTTTTGTCGATTATGTGACGTTGTCATTAAGGTCGATTTTAACACGACGCTCCTCATATGTACATATACATATACACAAAATAAAGAAAAAAATAGGGTGTATAGGTAAATAAAGGTTATTATTACACTATTACATAAAAGTTAAATAATATTATGTAAATTATTGATTTTTTGCACAGAACCAGATTCAGCAAGCGACTCGAGTCCCCCTCCATGGGGCTTATCCCTAGCTTAGTGGCTTGTGTGGGGGAATACTTGGTTACACAACAGGCACCCATAGGAAATTAAAATTTTGTCTGTAATCTGACAGTCCAAGAGATAGGTGGCAAGGGCTCTGTAGAAGATACCCCTGTTTGGCCCACCAGGCATCAGAATAGTGATCAAATTAAACTGAACATCATTTTCAAAAAAATGCTTTTTGAAAGCGTTTCTTGGATTGTCAAATTGGGGGCATTTAGGAAATGAGTCTTGTATACGGCATATGTCATCTCAAGGTAGTGTTTTAAAGGTGGCTACGAATGTGCATTTAAGTACACCTTTAGGAATAGAGAATATTAACTACAGTTTTATAAGCATCTTTAATGTACAGCGTCATAGGTACAACTGACTCACATTCCCAGAGCATGCATGGCTACATGATATTTATAGAACAATGACAGCATCTAAATGTCAAGCAAACACAATACTGTTACATCTTTCTTGTACAGAAGAAGTTAAATATCAAAGATAAAACTGATCAATCGGTATAGAAATGCAAATTAAAATAAACTTATCATAAAACAAGTATTTTGTTCGTTTGTTTTGATGTTAAAGAAAGTATTCATTGAATAATTTGTCTGAATACATATTAAGAACACTGTATTGTCAACACTATATACACATCGTGATCACAATGTGAACACACGTCACTTATTTACAAAGTCCTTGTATCTGGCGGGCTTGTGCACAGCGCGTCCAGATCGGGTTATATACGGTCCATCATTCTGTCTTTGTTGAGGCAGAGGGTCACGCTGCTGAGTAGTTTCCCCTTTGTCCTCATGTGGCATAAGAAACGCATCCGACTCACCCGTTCGTTTGTTTTGCGTAGAAAACGTCGATTGCGGTTGATGACGGTACCAGTGTCCTTGCGTACGTTGTACGACCTGGTGTTTGGACGGTCAATGACGGTCTGCAGGTTTCGTTCCTTTCATCTGGCTGTATACGAACAGTATCTCCTGGTTTAAGATCTTTCAGTGGTTTGACAGATCGGTTGTAGTAAAACAATTGTCTTTCTTTACTTTTGATGACGTTCGATCGCCCATTGTCCGGTATGCTAGGTTGCAGTTGAGATGACTTCTCGGGAAGAAGAGTCCTGGTCTTTCTGTTCATGATTTGCTATGCAGGGCTGTAGCCTGTTGATTGCTGGGGCGTATTGCGAAAATTAAGTAACGCTAGCATAGGATCTGTATGTGAATGTTTTGCTTTTTTCATTATTCGCTTGGCGGTTTCGACTGCATTTTCAGCTTTTCCGTTGGATTGCGGGTACCTGGCGGAAGATGTTTGGTGATTAAAGTCCCATTTTCTGGAAAAGATTTGAACTTTTCGGACCTAAACACACTTGCGTTGTCTGAAATTTCCTTCCTCATGCTTTGAGGAATGATACAACGGTCGCCACGGAATAATATTCCATCTTGCATAGATAGTTCGTCTCGAACGGAATAATATGGCATAGCTTCGTGTGGTGTGTTTTCCCAACCATTGTGTATTTGTTCACTGACTTTCGCCAAAGTCGGGTCTTCACGGGTTGCCTTCTGGATTCACAGTTGACTTTCCTTTGACACTGCCAGATAATCGCACATGTTTTTTGCTTCTATTTCCTTTTCATAATCCGTAAGCAATACATCGTCTAGCTTGGTTTCACTGACTTTGCTTAGATATGCTCTTGAAAGCGTATCTGAAATGTTCATTTCTTTGTCTTTCTTGAAACATATTTCATAGTCATATGCCTGCAGTTTCAGAAGCACTCTCTGAAGACGCTTTGGTGCTCTGATCAATGGCTTTTTGCAGATGATTTCCAGTGGTTTGTGGTCACTTTCCACCAGAACTGTTCGACCATAAGTAAACTGATGAAATTTTTCGAAAGATAATAACACGGCGAGTAGTTCCTTCTCTATTTGCGCGTAGTTCTGCTCGGTTGGCGTTAATGCGCGGCTTGCAAACGCAATGGGCTGTCCTTCTTGGAGTAGCACACATCCGAGGCCTGATTCAGACGAATCGCATCGAATTACAGTGTCAAGCTTTACGTCGTAGTAGTGTAACACGGGTGCGTTGCATAATGCATGTACGATAGCTTCAAACGCTGCATCATGTTCGAATGTCCAACAAAACACGTTAACAAGACCTAGTAGCCTTTGCACACCTTTATTGTCGGCAGGCTTTGGCATCTTTACAATTAGCTTCGATTTTGGAAGGGTCAACGAGAACACCTATATCCGTAAGTAAATGTCCCACAAACGGCATTCTCGTTTGGTGAGGTTGAAATTTGTCCTTATTCAACTTAATGTTCTTCTGAACGCAGCGTTCTAACAGCTGTGTTAGATTCCGATCATGGTCACGAAGTGCTTCTTCGTATGTCTCTCCTTTACCGAAGATAAGAATATCGTCGGCTATTGCATTCCTGTCAATCCTGAGAGGTTCTGGTCTAGAAACTGTTGGAAGTATTCGGATGCAGGGCTTATTCCGAATGGCATTTTCAGCCAACGATATCTCCCATATGGTGTCTCAAACGTTGTAAGATAGCTTGAGCTCTCGTCAAGCTTGACATGCCAAAATGCATTCTTGATGTCACATTTGCTGAATACCTTTGCATGGCTCAGCTCAGGGAGAAGATCTTCGACAACAGGTAGCAGATAATGGCTGCGTTTCAGCGCTTTATTCAACGGTTTGCGGTCAATGCATATGCGTAAGCTTTTGTTGGCCTTTTTCACTATGACTAAAGACGATACCCAAACGGTAGGAGTATCAACTTTCGTAATTGTCCCTGACAACTCGAGCTTCTTAAGTTGCCCTTTTAGCTGCTCTTACAATGCTACAGGCACGCGACGCGCGGGCATTTTCACTGGCGGGACTGTTTCATCTATTTCAAGATGTAGTGTTCCTTCGAAAATTCCGTATCCCTCGAATACTGATTTGCGTTTTGCTTTAATATCCTTCATGGTCAATTGTTCATTTTGTTCAACTGGGCATATGTTATGGTACTGGATTTTGATCAAGTTCATAGCCTGTATTGTTTCTGAGCCTAACAGCGGTATAATATCTTCGTCAAAGACAATAAACTCGACTTGATAACGTTTGTTTGTTGTCGGATTCTTCAGTAGCAAATTGCACTTTCCAGCTGCTTTCATTTCTCGACCTAGGTAGAATGTTCGCTGTTGCTCCGCTATCTAATTGAAATTTATTGTTTTTCGCTGGCTGACTAACAACATGTTAGCGTAAATTTTCGATTGAATTTTCCCGGTGTTATTGAATGTCAAAACCTCATCGTCACTCTCTGTGCTTGAAATGTCAAACTGTTTAACGCGCGGTCTGCTGTGCGAGGGTTTGTTTTGTTTTAAATTTGCTGGATAGACATTCCGACGCATAGTGGTTATATCGACCGCACTTTAAGCATTTTTTTCTCCATACGCTCCACAATTAATAGGCTTGCAAAATTGACGACAGTACTTGCCTTTTGCATTTGCATGTGCGCTTTGCTTGTGTTTCTTTGGCGGTTTTGCTTGTTTGCCTTTGCTTATGGCCTGTACATGTCTGCTGGTTAGATTTGAGGAGTTGCACTTTGCTTTGTAACGCTTCAGTTGCGCGACACATATCAATGCATCTTTCCAATGTTAATTTATCGTCCTGTAGTAGCCGTTTGTGCGTACTATTGTCTTTTATCCCTAACACTACAATGTCATTGATGATGTCATCGGTTAAATCACCGTATTGGCATGTTTTCGATAATATCCTTAATCTAGAAAGATAATTGTCAAACGTTTCGCTGTCCTTTTGCATACATGTGTTGAAAACGTAGCGCTCGTAGGTAACATTGGTTTTCCCGACACAGAATGACTCGAATCGCTTAATTATTTCGGCTATGTCATCCTTTTGCTCGTTACGCTCGAAGTGAAAACCGTCAAAAACGTCCATCGCCTCTGGTCCGATGCATGTAAGAAATGTGGCCGCACGTAGGTCTTTCGCCTTATTAACAAGACCTGACGCTTTTTCGTAGTTTAGCCAAGTCCGATGGGACTTTTTCTAATTTGTGGCAATATTCCCATCCATTTCAAGCCTTCCGGGAAACGGTATTAGCGACGGAACAGCCATGGACGCAGGCGCCGCCACTGCTTCAGCTTGTACACTCATTATTGTAGTTAATCCAATTAACACTAGTGCATGTCCGAATTGTCAATTGTCTCTTCTAGCTTCTTCTGACACCATGTTTAAAAGGTGGCTACGAATGTGCATTTAAGTACCTTTAGGAATAGAAAATATTAACTACAATTTTATAATCATCTTTTATGTACAGTGTCATAGGCACAACTGACTCACATTCCCAGAGCATGCATGGCAACGTGATATTTGTAGAACAATGACAGCATCTAAATGTCAAGCAAACACAATACTGTTACAGGTAGTGAACATTTGTGGCAAGATTGATAGGGATCCATCCATCCATGGCTAAGTTACGGTCTGGACAAGCAACTCTGATGCAGGCACAGACACGCTGACATGTTTACACACATACACGTTACTGCAACCGTGCCAAGCGGGCTCTAAAAAAGTCAAATAATATGTAGGAAATAAAACAAAATGTATAAATGTATAATATCGAAAAGTTCCACAATAAAGTACCGTATGAGTTAATGATTCCCGTCAATATGCCAAAGTACATTTGGCCCGGGCACCTGGTAGGCTCTTCGGTGTATGGTCCGACACCACCGCATAGCAACAGCTGCAGCATCAACTCTAACCAGCGACTCTGCAACTCTTTCCCTCTGAAGCACATGGCCCTTTGCTCTTAGCTGGCCTTGATCAATTCTTTGTCCTGATTTTTTTTATTTAAAATATAGGCAAGTATAGGCAAGAAAGGTGTCATTTATAAATGTCTGAACTAAAATGGTTTATTACACAGGCAGTAACAACTGCAATTGGTAATTTGCAAAAGGTCCATAACTAGGCCAAAATACAAAATACAAAACAGAGTAATGGGAAATATTGCAACTGATGCTGGAATCGATGGCAAAGGTATATTCCAAGTTTTAAGTGAATAACTTGCGCAGTTTTAAAGTTATAAGACTTTAGAATATAAACTTTAAATCGATGTCAAAAAGGGGCATAACTCTGTCAAAATACAAAACAGAGTTATGGGGAATGTTGCACTTGACAGTTTCAAGTAAATAACTAATGTAGTTTTCAATTAATAAGACTATTGAATATAAACTTTAACCAGAAAATCGATGTGATAAAAGGACATGTCTCTGTCAAAATACAAAACAAAGTTTGAGGAAATGTTTCACCTGATGCTGGATTAAATGACAAAGGTATATGCAATATATGAAATGAATAACTTGTGTATACTTTAACCAGAAAATCTATGTGAAAATGGGCATAACTCTGTCAAAATACAAAATTGAGTTATGTCGAATTTTGCGCCTGATGCTGGAGTTGATGACAAAGGTATATTCCAAGCTTCAAGTGAATAACTTATGTAGTTTAGAAGCTACAAGACTCTTGAATATAAACTTTAAACAAGATCAGTAGCGTTTGCCAACGCCGGAGGAAGTAGGAAAGCCCATCTATTATTCGATTAGATGAGCTAAAAATCTAGCAAGCGTAGTCGACCATAAGTCAATCATTAAATTTTTAGTTAAAGTAATGATCAATCATAATATCTGAAGTGATTTCCAACACTGCTCTGTCACACATTTTTTTAACTTTAAAACTTTTATGAAAACCAAGTGAGTACCTAAATTTGGGTTTCCGTCTGTAATGCATCTCACATGTCCATCAAGCTCATTCTCAGATTTTGTTGAGTAGTGGGTACGACGACTTAAACCAAACTCCCTGAAATGATAAATACATTTCTGGCATGTGTAATTTGACAACAAAATAAGATTTTTCAGCATCGGAATCTGTGAGATAAGGTATAATGACAAGTTCAAACCAAAGATGAACATGTGCCATCATAGACATGTGTACTAAACAATGTTATAACAAATTGTCACTGCTGTGATTTTAGAATATAGATGCAAAATTAAATAATCATTTCAATATCAACATTTTTCTGGATAAGTCATTTTAAGTTAAGGTATCACTTGGTTTTATGGTTGTAGAGCTGATTTTTTAAATCATGGCAATTTTTATGAAAAGGTTTAACAATTTCGGTTGGAGACAAGGTATGATGGTAAAATATTAGATTTGCAAAAAGAATGGTTAAAATCGGTCAAATAAAGCCCATAATTCATGATATTAGGAAATTTGAATTTCTTTCTGACAGACAGAATTTAAATAAATCCTTACATGTCATGGAATTTGGTCTTTAACAATTAAGATCGTATGTCTACAGAAAAGTCTTTATTGTCAAAGTAAGTTATAGATCGGTTAGGGTATTCTACACACATTGTTAGGACTTTTAGGATTTACACCCACCCTATCATAATATCAACTCTCCTCCCTTTAATTGATATACACAAAATCAATTTGATATCAAAATGGCCAAAAACAATTACCTTTATGGAAGACAACATTACACTAAACAAAAGACGTTTTGGATAAATGCAGAAAAATTTCTACCATTGAAATCTGAATCTTAAAATATAGGTAATCAACAGTTCACCTACAGCATTTTCTATAATCGTTTTTCGGAAAGGGAAAATAATAACACAAATAAAGGTAGGGATTAATAAATCATACCTTAAACGTCTTTTTATGACACTTTCACTGACATGCAGCATTTCAGCTATGTCCTTGTTTGTGAATTTCAGCTCTAGAAGAAGTTCTAGTTGAGATTCAGAAATCTGGTAATGAGGTCTTCCTCTGCCACCTCTTACTATAGGGAGGCGCACATCCTCTGTTTCACCTTCATGGTCTCTTAAATGCACACAATCTTAACATAAATACTTTCAGCTATTTTAGGCTGTTGAACATCAGAACAGTTGTTTAACCAGTTCCAGGACTTAACCAATTCAGGTGAACTTCTTTCATTGTCTATTAAAACATATTTATGATGGAAAAGAAAAAGATTTGTAATACATGTGTCAGAAAGTAAACTATAGCAGGAGTTGTGTTCACAATACATATTCGTTATATATTTAATAAAGAAAAACAATCAAAGGGCCATTAAACTTAGGAATGAATGGGAAGAACAGAAATCCCCATTTTTATGCACAACTACACATCACCCAGAACAATGAAACCACGTTTCAAGGAAATCCAGTCCTGTAGGACGAGTAACATTCACAAAAAATGTTATCTGCATATTGTGTACAGAAAATATTGATGACAACCTGATATTTAAAAAATAATTTTTGATTTATCATTGTTTATCGACCAATAAACAACGATTTGGAGTTCAAATGCGTAGGAATTAAACCACGAGAACGTTAGCCCAAGTTGTTTAATAGTTACTCATCAGAACGTCAAACAGTTGTTTATTTGCCGATAAACAACGATAATGGGAAAATTATTTTGATTCTAACATGATTTGATATATATTTTTTCAACTGTAATTGGAACTACTGTATATTATGCTCCGCTCTGAATCGGGACTTGTTTGCGTTGTTTATGGATAGATTAACAACGATAATTGTGTTCTTTGTCCATAAAAAAAAAAGCTATTCATGATAGAATATATAGCATATACATGCATTTAGGGCGACAAACTTCCTAAAGGTTAAAAGTATGCTGTACACATGAAACATGGCATTTTTCTACCAATAAACTTTACTTACTCCCTTCATATGCACATTGACTTAAGTTATCCAGACTAATTTGAATGTTGTGTAATATTTGCTCGTTGTGATTTTTCAAAACGAAAGTTGATGGTAACAAAATAAAGGCTGCTACTCACGAAATGCTGTTTATTTTACTGTACATTTTATCAATATAATGTTATATTTACAGATGTTGGACAGCTTTACGACGTTGTAACAACAATTAAAATCTAATTTTTGAAACCCGTATCCCGTCTGCGTTTTCCTTCTTTGTTTATATCGGATGCGTTTTCTTTCATTATCTATATCGTATGCGTTTAGCGTCTGCGTTTTAGTCAGTGCCATATGTCAATGCATATAATTATATACTTACCCAGGATAGGACCGTTCTATTTCCATATGCTTTCTTCAAAGGCGTGTCAGATTTGCCGACACTCTAGGTTAATCAGTGTGTAAGTTAAATGTTGTACATGCGAGAATTTAGGGCCTAGTGGAAAATGGCTGCAAAAAAACATTTGCACATTGTGTTAGCGACCCAATTCATTGTGTGTACACCCGATGACACGTGTGGACAAACCGTTACGGCGCACATGATGATCTGTCAATCATAGCATAGGCCCCTATATGTAAAAAGCATATAGTTCTTGTTTAACGACTTTTAAAAGCAAACATTACCTTTTCGTTTCCTAACTATGTTAATTGTCTCGCGAATCGCTGGCATCAGTGTGTCGCAGGCCGGATACTGGGTCGTCATCCTGATGACATTTCTTGACAGTGATTCAACGCTAATCTCGGCATTCGAGATAACAGCCAAACCATTGTCTGTTCTGAGCGTTCTCAGCACTGACGAAAGGATGCATTGGGCTCCGTGCAGGAAACCCTCTAAGCTCGAGATATAGTTTCAAAATATGATCGAATCACCGCAATATTAATCAATATAAAAGTGTGTTCCCTTGGTCTTACTCTTAGGCCATAAATTTGAAGTTTATGTAAACATGTCAACGATTGCTCAAAGTTCTCAGTGCATTATGTGATTTTGTACGACCCAGTATCGTATTGAACCTGTCAATCGAAACTCCAATGTCTGAAGCTGGCACATAGGCGTACGACCCTGTATGATACTATGTACGACCCTGTATCATACCAACCATACATGTATGATGCTGGAACAGACGCGTACGACCCTGTATGATACTCAACATACATGTATGATGCTGGAACAGACGTGTACGACCGTGTATCTTACCAAACATACATGTATAATGCTGGAACAGACGTGTACGACCTTGTATGATACTCAACATGCATGTATGATGCTGGAACAGACGTGTACGAACCCGTATCATACCGAACATACATGTATGATGCTGGAACAGACGTGTACGACCCTGTATCATACCCAACATACATGTATGATGCTGGAACAGACTTGAACAACCCTGTATAATACTCAACATACATGTATGATGCTGGAACAGAAGTGTACGACCCTGTATCATATCGAACATTCATGTATGATGCTGGAACATACGTGCACGACCTTGTATGATACTCATCATGCATGTATGATGCTGGAACAGACGTGTACGACCCTGTATCATACTGAACATACAAGTATGATGCTGTATCATACAGGCTCTTACATTTACGACCCTTATAGCACGTCATAAATCGCTGGATCTATTGTGTACGAATATAAAAGAAAACACCCAAATGTAAAAGGTGTGATGTTTGGAATCGTTACAAACATCAAATTTATTGCTTTTTAACCTGTCAAATGTCATGTCAAATCATTTCAATAGCGTTGACTATATACGACAGCTCTCATTTTGTGCGATCTCTTATTTCCTATTGAATTTGCCATAAGTAACCGGACCTGTTACGAATTCGTTTGCTATATTGTTGGGATGTTGCACCTATTCATTTATGACTAGTGTGGTGGGAAATTGGAGTAAATTAGCCAATGGAATGTTAGGATATATTCATTCGGGACTACTGGCGGGAAATGTTTACAACATTTGATTGGATATTCAGGAAGGTCAAATGTTGGATTTAACAGCTACGCCGAAAAAATGTATTCGTAAGTAGCGAACAAATATTGTTCAAGCTAATTATCTAACGCAAACGGAATTATACACATGCCAGTCAACAAACGGCATGCGTATCCAAGTCATTTACGCTAGCATTTTGCCCGGGCATCACGTAATTAATTTTTAACCGAGTTAACACGAAATGACAATTGCATTTCTTGTAAAAAGATCTAAGCCGTGTTAGAAATATGTTTCGCATGAGCTGCATACATTGTACATGTATGTAATTTGATTAAATGACTAATCTATTAAATCTACCCGTGTTAACACTTGTTGAAAGGAAATATTATAATTTTCAGTATTCACAACTGAATTTTAAGATTGAAGCAACACGTGTTCTTATTTGCATTGAAGCGACGTGTATAACCCATCTTCTAAATTTAACAGGTTTGTTAAATGTTGTTCGACTGTGACACCTCATTAAAAATCTCGTTTCTTCCACAATTTATTTTCGCAACATATTCCAATCAAATAAACATAAAACCCGCTGTCTGCAAAACACTATAATAATATCATATCCCGGAAGTAACCATTGTTGACATGCGCAGTGATTATCTGTCTCGGCTTAACAACGAGCAGCAGAATTGCAGAGAATTTTAGAAGAGCAGCCAGTGTTGCATTCATCTTCTGACATCCACATCTTCTGAAGCCAGTGACGCATTCTGTTTGACAGTATTACAAGCCTCGCAAAGGATATTTCTGCAAATAAATGTAAAACAAAAAAAGCTAGAAAATGGATTACGGAACTATAAGAAGATGAACTTAGCAATGAAGATTAGTTTGAAACGTTTGCACAAATTCATGGTGATTACTATAATAAAGGTAGCTGCCAATTTTCTAAAATGGTACCATATTTAGTCACGTAATACAATAATGATGGCCCAATGGGCTCACCTGAGTGCGGGCAAAGACGAAGACCTTACTGTTGTGACAGGTTTGAAGAAATGTAGTTTAAAGCATGTGTGCCATAATGGTCTTAAATCATTCAACTAGCTGATTAACTGTCATATTTATTTAACTCACCAGCTTACCCCTTGCATATCAAAAACTCATGGACATAAACAAGTAAGGACTGGACTTTCATGAAGAAATCAGAAGAATACACTAATGGGTTAGATGGATCTCCTTGATTTATTTTGTCAGGCAATGTGATGTGGTATTCTTTTTTATGTCAGCAAAATGTTTCATTATCCACATTAAATGTCAGTTATGTAATAATAAATAATTGAAATAATATATTTTACCAATAATTATCGGTAAGACAGTCTTTGACAAATTTTGCCACTTGTACATTAGTTTATCAGTCAAGAGAAACGCTGTAATCGTGTGTTCAGTACTTGGTGTGCATATGACTATTAGAAGATGGTAGGAAAAGGCCCCATGCAATAGCAATCCCTCATTCCAGTAAGCTTCAAAATTTGGCAACTAGCCAGACAATGGAGGTTTCCCATGTTTCTGTGATAAATTTCATCGAAATTTGGTTTCAACAATATTTATTTAATCAATCAAATATACATGCAAGCATCACACACAAACATACATGGTATATTTGACAGAATTCAAAAATCATTAGATGTTGAAAAGATGCTTAAGACTGAATCATTTGATAAATTTGACAGAATTGAGAAGGATGCCGAACGTTATACTATGTCTCTCTTCTGTTGTTGTAAATGAGCTGCTGATACGGTGTGAACTATATCGGCTGTGAAACTACAACGTGATTGTCAAATGGATAAGAACAGTATCGAATTCAACTTGCTATAATAATGAAGTATAGAATTGCAAGTAATGAAACGGATTGTAGTAAAAAGAATAATGTAAATAACACTAAATTGTTGACGGCAAACGGACGATGGACAACGGACGACTTAGAAGAACAATTATAAAAAGCATCTTTACTGTAAAAATGTATTATTTCACTACCATTTAGATAAATACTCGTAAACTATGAAAGCACTAACAATACCATTATTTTCGTTCCCACACAACTGGCAAATCTTGTTCAATATACGGATTAAAGATTTCGGTCATTAAACGTTTAGTCTCTAGCCAGACTGTTGACCAAAAGGACAAAAACCAATGACTGTAATCAAACATAAGATCTCTCGAATGTTCAGTTAATTAATTGACAATAAATCGGTTAAAGAAGCCAGGTGGATTGTTCATAAGTGCAACACGCGGACTATTTTTTTCGGAGACGTAATAAGCATGACTTTCATGTCACGTATGCGTAAAAGAACGACAAACTACAAGTATGCATTATATGTACACACTTTCAGTATATCGCTTTTGGTGTGATTTGGGGGATATAGTATACATTAATTATCTAAAATATTAAGGGGTTTTCTATTTTCATATATAAACGTATAGTTTTTACGTCTAATGTTATATACCTCGTGTGATACGGAAGTTCCCGACTGTAACCCACGTGACTACAGCAACAACAGGTAAATATACAAGCAGGTATTCGATCATCAAACTGGTAATTTCCTGTCTGACTTGCTTTTCGCAAACGGACCAGAACATGTTCACGTGCCCCGTAGATGTCTTCATAAGCGACATAAAGTCCTTAGAAGCCTTTTGAATAGCAAGCTGTGTATCTGACGCCTTCCATGTTAACATAGTGCGAAATAAAATCGAACCAATGGATGTATTCCATGCAATACCAGTACCAACGTTTGTTTCAGTATTGAAAACTATAATATTGTGTATAATGAACATAGAAGTAACTGATTTCGCAAATCTGGCAGGCAGTAAATAGTCCCATCACAAATGCTCTGGTGTGTTGTCGATTAACATGTATGGCTCATGCGTTATTGTAAGCATGTATGCACACGCAAGCATGTGAAATGTGCCTGAAAATACCAGAGCGAACAGGGTACCGGAGGTGGAGCATCCCTTCGTTCGGAAAAATACAATTTGCTCTAGACTAACGATTCCGATGGCCAACGCTGTGAATACAACAACCATTTGAAACAACCAGTAGATAAATACCGCGGTCGCTGTTGTCTCCAATTGACATGTTTTGCATTTCGCCCATCGAGTAATGAAAATAAACAATGCCATATAAAATTGAATTATATGCAATGTTTATATACGTACTTAACTAAGAAACTGGACAGTTTCGGTGTAAGATATAACTCTCCGTTTTGCAAAAATATTACCTTTAACCTGCTTCATTCTAAAATTAAGAAAAGAAAAACTGTAAATAAACGTAATAAAGTGTCTGAATAAATTTATCATTAGCGTTAATTTTGGCGTTAAACATGTATAGGTTTGACTTGGGCAAATACTCCCAAAATTACACTAGCAAAGTGTTTATATTCTTCGTTTAGTTCGTATATTTTAAGGATGCATGTTAATATAGTAAACAATTGCGCTCGATCGACACTAGCACTAAATAGCGCCTTATTCAGTTGTTATGATAATTTTAATTCTCGTCCGAGCTTTATGTTAAAAACAATTAGATCTAGCAAGTAAACGCTTTCCAGTCTTACAAACTAATGAGTAAATTATTCGATAGTTTGTTGATTGATTAAAATTGTGTGTAAGTTTTTTTTTATTTCATAAATTACCTTATATCTTATGGATATCGTTTATGTTTTATAGTCCCGGTCATTCGTGAGGGTGTATTTATAAGTGAAATGCGATAGTTCCTTAATATAATGCTTGATAGAGAACCAAGTTTATATTTCAGATCATCGATTTTATATTCTGCTCCACCGCTATACATTTAGTAATATCGGACGATAGCTATGGACCCGTTTACTTAACCTTATTACTGAACCTAGTTGTCAAGTGTTGTACACAAACATGGTCTGCCGATACACTTTGTTTGGAAGTTTATTGTCTGGCAACAAACATGGTCTGCCGATACACTTTGTTTGGAAGTTTATTGTCTGGCAACATTGACCTGGTACTCGGTAACTGTTGTGCATATATACGGTTGTTAGCGAGAATAAAACCAAAATACAAATATATTGGACATTTGATTAACGATTATTTACGCTTCTTGTTCACGAACGATTAGTTTGTCTAGAATGTTATGCTGTCTGACCTGACAAGTGTTTTTGGTTTCGAATCTCGTCCATATAATGAAAATTATGTTATGTTTGTCCTTTTAAAAACAATTTTATGATTCTACTAATTACGAGATATATTTATATTTGTTATGAACGTATTTAACTGATTAACAATTATTTAACATATTTAGGAAATTGAATGAAATTCATGTAAGATTTTTAATGTTATCAATACAATTCCAATTCCTTTCTTTCAGTTGTTTTTCCTCATCGAAAGTACACGTCGCATCATATGGGGATTATTTTAAATGACAGTTATGAACATGTTGATTATTTCCTCATCAAATATACTAGTAATGAAGGACATCTCATTGTGTATTATATTATATATTATTTTCTTAGTATAGCTTATTTCCATCATATATTATGTAAAGTGCAATAGGAAGCCAATTTTTCGTTAACATAGTCCGTTTAAGGGACATTAAAAAGTAAATGTATGTTTTGCAAAGTTTATCGTCATTCAAACATAGCATACAATAAAAGTATTTATTATTTAGCATATAAGAGGCAAAATATGCATACATTTAATTTCGGTTTAATGAAACGAACTCGCTTTCATTGTGTTGAACATGTAAACAAACGTTAAAAAGCGACCCTATTTGTTAAACTGAGTTTGTTTACATTTTGAATATATACTAAGTAAAATAGGTTTTGCAACTTTAAATATTTTATTGAGTCATCATCAAATAAACATCGTTCATTTCTCCTTAAAGTACTGGTCCTTCCCTTTAAGTTAACAAGTGAATATCAACATCATGCTTGGTATAAATGTCACACTGTTATAATAAAATACGAGCACTAAACAAAGTTGTGTTTTCTACGGTGCCCCTAAAGTGACATTATACACTTTTATTTTAAAACATAACATTTTGGTTTATTTCGAAAAACCTAATATTATTTTGTTAGAACGAAATGTATTTCGTAAAAACGTAATACTATTTCGTAAAAACGTAATATCATTTCGTTTGAACATAATATTATTTCGTAAAAACGTCATATTATTTCGTATAAACGTAATATTATTTCGTAAAAACGTAATATTATTTCGTTAAAACGTAATGTTATTTCGTTAATACGAAATATATTTCGTTTAAACGTAATACTATTTCGTAATTACGAATTGGATTTCGTTTAAACGAAATAAACGTACAGAGCTAACTTTATTTCGTAATTACGAAATATTATTACGTTTTAACGAAATAAAAATACGTTTAAACGAAATATTATTAGGTTAATTCGTAATAACATTTCGTAATTACGAAATAGTATTACGTTTTTACGAAATATTATTGCGTTTTTACGAAATACTACTTCGTTTTTACGAAATACATTTCGTAAATACGAAATAAAAAAACAACAACCAAGTCCTGTCACTTTAGAGGCACCGTAGTTTTCCATCTAAAATGTATTTTATATTTTCTATCCTAGTTGTTGTTAAACTTATTTCACTTAGTATATAAATTGCAAATTGCGTTTACTATATTTTATGTATACATTTGTATAATTTGGACTTTACAAATTCATTCAAAATTGGTGTAACTGTTATTGTCCATTCATTTTTTTAAATTCAATTATGAATTGAAAGAGCCATGTAAGCTATTTCGCGTTACAGTAAATGTCTGTGTCGGGCGTTTTTGCCTGTTTCTTTAATAAACAGTTCTTTTGTTTAGCCATCTGCAACGAGAACTATAAATCGATTTGCCAATGAGTGAAGAAAGGAAAAGCAAACAAACCTATTTTGTTGAACTGTAATTACTCCATAGAGCAGGACTGAATTTCTTGCTGCTTATACCATTGTATGGTACTATGCGGCCATCAGATACTCTCAATTATAGAGAACGTCCTCTTGTACAAACAACTTCGGCCGATTTTGACCTGCCCATTATTAATGATTTTATTCAGTCACTGTAGAGTAATGCGCTAAGCTGCACAAGGTAATGGGATCGAACTTCAAACTATTTTGTATAATCAGTAACCACAACATATAATGAGTATGCGATATTTTAAACCGGGAACTTATGCCGATTTTGTTGGAAAATGATGATAAACTTGGCTGTTTTAAAAATACATACATTTACTTTTCAATTCTGAAATTTGACCTCTACAGTCCACATACATGGGTGTATATATGAACAAGAAATATCTTTAAAAAAGATAGTCGGCGTCTGTTGTAAATGTTTGTAAAGAATGTAAATTGAATATTCAACATGATTATTTAAAACTGACGCATATGTTGATTTGGTTTATAAACGAACAGTCTCATTTCTTCATAGATCGTTATGCTATTATAATATAATTTTTCGAACTGATATTTTCATGTGGCTAGCTCCTAAAAAGTAGTATGAAATGTTTAGAATATTTGAAATAAATAAAAAGAATATCGTTGTGTCATGTCAAAGCAATGAACTGATGAACTGCCCATGTTTTAAATGAGTTCTACTTAAATAACCCAAAGAAGTCAGACTAATCTGCTCATCAACGTCAGTATGTTTGCCTCTACAAAGTAAAACTAAGCATTTTACAATTACAACAAAATATCAGGGGCGGATCCAGGATTTCGGTTGGGGGGGCATAAACCTTTGATCGTGCAGTTATAACCCTTGATGTTGCAGCTACAGATCCGTATTAAAGATATATTATAAATCTTTGCACATCATTATTATCATCATCATCAACATCATCATCATCATCATCATCATCATTATCATCATCATCATCATCATTATCATCATCATCATCAAATGCACTTTTTTCACTGAATAAATTAATACTTCACCGTATTATGTTCGAATGACATGTTGGTTCTTCTGTATGCCACCCAACTTATTTGGCAGTAGATTGCCCTTGTTGATGTGCCTGTCCACTTAATTCGTATTTGACATTCAATGTTATATCAGATACATCTTTAAACCTGTAAAATCCGTAGTTGACTACATTCAAACACACACGCATCGAGAATTATTTGTATTTTTCATTTACCGATGTGATAGTCTCTTTTCTATGGTGGCATAGAACTGCCTTACGACAACCACTAAAGATTCGCGAAAATATTCGCGTTAACTACTTAGCGTTCGCGAACAGATTCGCGTTACCACTTATTTATCATGATATTTATCTGGATATTAATATGGCGCTTGCGAATATTTTTCTGCAAGATATTTTATTAGGATACTAAAAGGACTTTAAGTGCCCAGAACTGACATTAGGCACATTTTCTTGGCGTTGCCAGGTCTCCAGAATTATCTTGCAAACACGAATATTATCATGATAATTATTTTACAACGCAAATCTAAACTAGTTAATATTTGCGATACCACTTAATTTGTGCGCGAAGTTTTCCGCATTATCTTACTTACACGAATATTCCCATGATAATTATCTGACAACTTAACTAGATAATATTCCAGTTACCACTTAATTTGGCGCGAGGTCTTCGTTATCTTACTAACACGAATAATGTCATGGTAATATCTGACAACGCGAATCTTAACTAGATAATATTCGTGTTACCACTTAATTCGGCGCGAGGTATTTATCATCTTACTAACACGAATATTATCACAATAATTATCTTACAACGCAAATCTTAAAACGTTAATATTGGTGTTAACGCTTTATTTTCATGTATCGCAAATGTATTTGCAAACCAGTTCGTGTTGCCAGTTATCTAACACGAATATTATCACGATAATTATCTTACAACGCAAATCTTTACACGTTAATATTCGCGATACCACTTAATTTTCATGTAACGCAAATGTATTCGCAAACCAGTTCTTGTTGCCAGTTGTCTAACACGGATATTATCATGATACTTATCTTACAATGCAAATCTTTACACGTTACCAATTATCTAGATAATATTCGTGTTACTACATGTATTTAATTGGTGCGGGAGGTCTTCCGCATTATCTTACTAACGTGAATATTATCACGATAATTATCCTACAACGCAAATCTTAATACGTTAATAGTCGTGATACCACTTAATTTATATGTATCGCAAATGTATTTAAAAACGAATTCGTGTTTCCAGTTATCTAACACGAATATTATCATGATAATTATCCTACAACGCAAATCTTATCTAGTTAATATTCTCGATACCACTTGATTTTCATGTGTCACAAATGTATTCGCAAACATATTCGTGTTGCCAGTTATCCAACACGAATATAATCGTGATAATCTATAGTCTATATAAATCTAATAGTCTACATAAAAACAATGTATATTTGTAAATAAAATAGTCTCTACACGAGAATTCGGTAGAAACATCAGTATTTCACAAGAAAAAACAATGATGCAGAGTATCGTAAGGCGTCGGGAAACTATAAAATGTCCATTAGTTTAAGATATCTTAATTATGTAATATCCGTACAATTAACTGATCTTACCGTCTCGTATTTTTCATCCGTGATTTTTAAATCTAAATAATGTATACAGTATTTGTCAGGCAAATAAAAATTTAAAAGAAGTTGTATTGTTTACAAGAAAATAATGACCACAATGAATATGAGCGTTTATCATATTTATTATGGATTTAGCATTTATACTATGTGTGCCAAATAAAAATACACGTCAGGGAACATTCATCGCAATTAAATATGGTGATTTGACTTCATTTTGTGACAACAAAAACGTGAAGTTATATTTAAGAGTGGCGAATTAGATTTATTTTCCTTTGGGAAATATGTCTCGAGCGTTTTTTTGTGTATAACTATTATAGTTTTAATGCATTCATCAAACGCACGTTAAGTAAAAATACCAAATATAAATACAATTAAATTACTTATGTCCGAATCTCCCGCCAGTGTCTATTTATAGAGGGATTCAAAATCTATTTATACATTGAATAGCCTCTACAGGAATAGATAAGAAAAAATGCAATTCTAAAGCACTGTTAATAAATAGATCTACCAACCGTTATTCAAATAAACATGCATGGTAAGTTTATAAATATAAGTAATTCTCCATTCATACTAAATCTTATTGTCTATCGTTCTCTGGATGCTTGTTAGAACAAATCAGTGTTGCTGATATGTATACTTTTAATAGGCGCAGGTTAGTCGGCGAGTGTATTCTATTGAATGTTGCCTATCGAATATGCGATATTAACGGGCATTTTCCCAAGGCCATGTTACACGGCCTGTAAACACTGGCATTTAAATAGAAAATGAAAATTGAGCCAATGCAACTTCTGAGTAGGGAGATCAAAACTAGAAATTAGTCCAAAAAGTAAACAAAGTAAAGAGGTGTCTGGATTTTTCCACGTTGGCTCATTTTTTCCATTTACCTCCGAAGAGAAATGGAGCCAATATTTTACAGGCCGTGTAGATATTTCTTTTGGAATGTTAGAATTTATTCATTCGGGACTACTGGCGGGAAATTTTCACAACATTTGATTGGATGTTGAGAAATGTCAAAAGTTGGGTTAAACAGATACGCCGACAAAATAAGTATTTAAAGGCAGAATCAAAGTATTAAATGACCATTCAAGGCTAACCAGTTTCATTTAACGTAAAATAATGCACTTGGAACGAAAACATTATTAATATTTCCACCAGAAAAAAAGTGTCATTCAAGAATTTGAATTTCCGTTTGTGTTCACATTTTTAACGATAACAAAATGAACGGTATTAATTGTGTTTTGTATAGAATATCCCACAGGCTGTCGAAAGTTAACGCTATATATTCGGAATTTATATATTTCTCCACGATGTTTTGTATGTAAATAAAGCTTATGTTTATAAATAGTTTTACTTTGAGGATCATTGTTAATGTATTAAACAGTACCTAACAAACATCTTTACTTCCTTATGTATGTCATATGCCTCTCAAGCAAGTGGAAGACACGTTAAATTGTTAATTCTGAATTTTGCAATTTTCACATATTTGTAAGGCTTTAATACCAAATGCGTAAAATTGATACACGTACTAAACCACTCGTATTTAATCCGATACCTTTGTAGCAATAGTTTTCTATAAGCTTCGCAGTGGCGTAGCTAGGCCATTTTCGTGTTATAGGCCCGGTCATAATGTCAAGATACAAACTTTGAATATTGACAAAATCAATGCTTTAACATTATAAATATGACTATGAATTGTGCGGATATATGTAAAGTACAAGAAACAAGGAAATTCCACGAAACCCAAATTTTTCGAACGAAAAGCATTAAAGTCAGCACAAAAATATAAGTAATGGTGACATTGACCTCGACTCCACCAATCCCATACGCAATTTCAAGCGAGGTCTTGATATTAGGTATCTAAATATGAAGTTTCATTAAAATATCTCAATGCCTTCTCAAGCTATTGAGCAGAAACTGTTGTTTTTTTAGTGCTAGTAACGGTGACCTCAACATTGACCTCACCCACCCTATGCGCAATCCCAAGCGAGGTCTCGATATAAGGTATATATGTATTAAGTTTTATTAAACATCTCAATGCATTCTCAAGTTATTGAGCGGAAACCATTTTTCTATTTTTAGTTACAGCGACCTTGACCTTGACAACACCCACCCCACATGCAATCCCAAGCGAGGTCTCGTTAAAGGTATCTATGTTTGAAGTTTCATTACAATAGCTTAATCCGTTATCGAGTTAGAGAGCGGAAACGAAAAGTGCGACGCCCGCCCGCCCAACGACATAATTACGCCAATCTAATAACCGAAAATTTTCTTCGAAAAATTTAACTAATAAACATATAAATATAAAACAACACGTCCATGCTCCCATGTTCTACTAACATGATAACCTACGTTAAATTTATTTAGTTTACAGATCCTTCAAACAAAATAATAATAAACAAACATTCATGTAGTTGTGTAACATGGGCCTTCACGTCCCTGGATTAAAGTGACTCACTGCAATATAGTTTAAGTATCAAGTATGGCTGTCAGCACATTTTATAGAACATTATTTTACAACGTTTGACGGCCGCAAATGTACAAATGACTGTTTCAATGTCAATAGCTTTCTCCCTAGGTATGTGCATCAATGCAAGGCTGGAAAGCCTGTATGTCGTCATGATTAACCGCAGGTAAGTTTTAAACCTGTCTTGTACAGGTGAACGACAGCTCGCACGTTGCCGATTTTGCTGGAAGAGTTAGCAATATTTTCAATAACACTTGGATAAGCATCCAGGTTTTACTCTATAGTCGCAGCAAATGTTGACGGTGGTGTGGTCCCTGCCTTCGACCATCTAGCGCGCCAAAGTCTCACCTCGTTCTTGAAGTCCGTTATTAAAACTTGCATATCTGACTCACATTCAATTAACAGCTGGTCAACGTCGTCATCGGACACATTTGAAGCTTAGATGGAATAAGCGATTGTGTGAGAAAGGCATTGCCGTTGTCGACGACACGCTCGTGCAATTCAGCCATCGAATGGTCAGTGAAGACATAAAACACAGAGACCGTTCAATAGTCAATGGTAATAGTCAATGGTAATGTCATTGTATGCCGGGCACCGACTGCAAAAAAGACTTTCGTTTGCGGTCCCAAGAAAGGCTTAATTTTTTGTCCCAAGAAAGCTACAATATTCAGATACTTACTTTAATTAATCGGCTTAATTCTATTTTTGTCAGAAGGCAAATTTCGTAAATGAATATGTTTTATATTTAGATCTTCTCTTAATTTATCTCCTAATAAGGAAGTAAATCGTACGAGCCTTAACCCCCTTTAGCCTTCGATTTTTATTGACTTTTACTTTTTGGGGGCCTTTTATTTTTTTCACTTTTGCGAAAAAGTTGTAGGCCTGGGCCTACAAGTTTAAATGTAGCTACGCCACTGAAGCTTTGTGTATAGTATACAACGGGTGTTCGATAAATAGAAGAGCGTGATTTGTGGACAGCCTTAAGGTTCTTTATAGCGAAGTATTTACATAAATGTATTGAAGAAGACTTCAATTCGTATGATTCTTCGTGATATTGACAAGTTTTTAATATGCACGTGACAAATGCGTGGAGTAATAACAGCAAATGATGACGATGTGGATAAACTGGATAGAGGTAGGTTGATATTTTATATTTTAATACACACCACTTGTAATATGAAGTTTATATCAATTTAAACATACATTTGCGTATATTTATTAGAGCGTGACGGTTATATTGAAAGCATTAGACCTGTTATAAGAACCGGCAGTTTATGTCCTTTCGAACACCCATTTAAACGCGTTTTCTAAACAACCATCGAACTTACGCATGCAATGTGGAAATCAAAGCCGTTGCGCCAATTCAGGGGTCGACAACAGATACTTAAGCAGTTTATCTCATAGTTGAAAGAATCATGTTTAAATCTTTATCGAATATATTGTCATATATATCCTGCGCGATGAACTAAATATTTGTATCACATTGCAAATGCGTGATATATTGACTATAAAGGGGCATATCGACGGTCTGGTAGAATGGTAGAAATAGAGACAACTATTAAAACAACATAATTTCCAATTTATATTTAATATGTTGTTCGAGTAGTAGCATATTTGTGGAAAATAAAACTATAAACACATACAAAAATGATACAGTAAACGGTTGCAGTAGATTCGATCTCGCGGCTACAAAATCGCACAATTCAATGAACCTTCTCTACGCTGCACAACGTTTATCAATATAGTGCTGGGGCATAACAACAGATGATACGGTACATTCCGTTCATATCGATTTTACTATTAATACCAGTTTATTTCGCCCTGCACATATTAATAAAATGTTTACATAAAACGGTAATATACGTTTGTCAAATATTTATATTAATATGACCTTCGTATTTAATAATGTTGCAATATTAATTCTCTTTGTCTGCCTACTGTCACCAACAAAAAGAGCACATCGTTAAAGGAACTTGTTCACATTTTTTTTTGCATTTCTTTAAGTATGCCATTAAATGTCTTAACTTGACAGATTTAGGCATCGGAGCTAAATAGCTCAAGTGAAATAACAAGAAAAGGATTACATGTATTGAAAAAAGGAAAAAAATTCGTTCGAATCCGGGACCTCCGGATTAAAAGTCTATCGCCCTAACCACTCGGCCATTACAATTTCTGTATTTATCCCTGCATTATTTACTTCATGTAAGTGATCCACGTCTTGTCAATTATTTTAACGAAAACATCAGAGACACTCCAAATTAATCCATCGTTTAGCGTTACAAACGCTGTAAAATTTTATCGATTTCAACTGATGATTACTCATAAACGAAACGGTTTTTTGATAGTATTATTTTATGTCCGTAGTTTTATTTCGCTCCCTTGTAAAAACTGTTCTTTTATTTTTGCAATCTGTGATTAAAAAAAATAGAAAAAATGTCAATTCTTTAATCTGTGAACAGGTCCCTTTAAAACTAATATAGGCCATGCAGGTACAAGTTCAAATATTGCTCGTCTTACTATTCAATTTCAGTGGTCACGAATTTATTGTAAAAGCCCCGGGGAATGCAATCGGTTCGATTAAATAGTGACGATTAATCTTAACTACATTTTTTTCGACAACGAAAATAAATAAGACGCAGTCATATAACCCGGGCACGTTAACCTGACACAGACCATTCTATACACAAAGGATGACGTCACACGCCTAACCTCTGTACCTTACCGCATTATTTCGCCTCGATGGGAATATATCAAATGGTAAAACCTGGATACATGTGCTAAAAAAAATTCGCTAGCTCATTTTTTAAACGATACTCATAAACATCAGTACAAAAAATACTCGACCTAGCCAGCCCACTACGATTTCTTACGGCCACCGTAGCACCGGCGCCAAAGTCAGTAAAACATACCCGACCTAGCCCGCCCCCTACGATTTCTTACGGCCACCGTAGCACAGGCGCCAAAGTCAATAAAACATACCCGACTAGCCCGCCCCCTACGATTTCTTACGGCCACCGTAGCACCGGCGCTAAAGTCAGTAAAACATACCCGACCTAGCCAGCCCACTACGATTTCTTACGGCCACCGTAGCACCGGCGCCAAAGTCAATAAAACATACCCGACTAGCCCGCCCCCTACGATTTCTTACGGCCACCGTAGCACCGGCGCTAAAGTCAGTAAAACATACCCGACCTAGCCAGCCCACTACGATTTCTTACGGCCACCGTAGCACCGGCGCCAAAGTCAGTAAAACATACCCGACCTAGACCGCCCCCTACGATTTCTTACGGCCACAGTAGCACCGGCGCCAAAGTCAGTAAAACATACCCGACCTAGCCAGCCCACTACGATTTCTTACGGCCACCGTAGCACCGGCGCTAAAGTCAGTAAAACATACCCGACCTAGGCAGCCCACTACGATTTCTTACGGCCACCGTAGCACCGGCGCCAAAGTCAGTAAAACATACGCGACCTAGCCCGCCCCCTACGATTTCTTACGGCCACCGTAGCACCGGCGCCAAAGTCAATAAAACATACCGACCTAGCCAGCCCACTACGATTTCTTACCGCCACCGTAGCACCGGCGCCAAAGTCAGTAAAACATACCCGACCTAGCCCGCCCCCTACGATTTCTTACGGCCACCGTAGCACCGGCGCCAATGTCAGTAAAACATACCCGACCTAGCCCTCCCCCTACGATTTCTTACGGCCACCGTAGCACCGGCGCCAAAGTCAGTAAAACATACCCGACCTAGCCCGCCTCCTACGATTTCTTACGGCCACCGTAGCACCGGCGCCAAAGTCAGTAAAACATAGCCCGCCCCCTAAGATTTCTTACGGCCACCGTAGCACCGGCGCCAAAGTCAGTAAAACATACCCGACCTAGCCCGCCCCCTACGATTTCTTACGGCCACCGTAGCACCGGCGCCAAAGTTCAGCGAAAACGATGAGCTATAGACTGTGGGTATGCATTCCTTTATTTGTTGATGATATCGTTTCCTTTTATAAATTCATATATTATACAAAGATGTCAGATGCAATACACCGTTGGCACAGGTTACCGCCTAAGAGACATTAATACTTATTTAAAATGTAAAGTCGAAATTCAAGTCCAATCAAAGACTACTATCAATTGTATACATTTTTTCTCCATAATAGTTCCCATTATCTACATTAAATTTTCTGGTCTCTTTTTATAAGGAATTTTAGGTTGATTTTTTTTTTGGCCATTTCAGTATATAAGTTAATAGTATATAAATTGTTGTTTGTATGGGAGAAAAAAATGTTTTTAATTGTTTTGCCATATTAGTCTTTATGTTAACTGTGGTTTAAGTGAATCGGTCCCATTTTTTACAGTGTAATTCGTACTTGTTGTTCATGAGAGCTATTTCAGCTTCAATTCTGATTCTGTTATTTAGATAATCGATGAAACTTCGAAAGCTGGGTGTACATTTTTTGTATTTCTTTTTAAAATAAAAGATTTTAGTAGAATTACGATAAAATTAAATACATCAGCAGAAAGTTTCCTTTCAGTGCAACCAAAAAAACGCTATTTGTTTGTTTATGTGTATTACAATATTTTTACTTGCTAGAAATGATACTAATTGTGTCCATGTTTCTTGAACACATGGGCATTCCCAAAACAAATGGTCAACAGTTTCGATGTGAGACTGGCAAAAGTCGCACAAAGTATTCTGTTGTAAATTGCATTTAAAATAAATATGTGTTTGTTGGAATAATTCTTATAATAAATATGTAATTGAAAACTACGCAATGATGTGTCAATAGTTGATTGGTAAGGTATCACATATGTATTCTTCCAGTCTGTTTCATTCAAGTCAGGGAATGTGTTATTCCATTTGGTTTCAAGTTTTGTATTATTCTCGTTTTGTAACTGAAGGTTACAGAGTAGATTGTTGGGTTGTTTTGTTTTTGTCAGTATGTTTGAAAGTGTTTCGGTTGGTAACTGTATATTCGATTCTTCGCTGTTTTCTCTCTTTATATCTAGGTGGAATAGATGTAACTAATGTGATAAATTTCATTATGTCACTGTTATCAATTTCATATAGGTATTGAATAGTATTAAAATTATATAGTTTTTTGTTTCTAAAGTCATATAGATGGTATATATATTTAATTCCTTTATCGAACCAACTTTTATAAAATAAAGTTTTGCCATTCGCAGTTATTGATTTGTTGTTTCAAATTACTTCCATTTTATTGCTTGTCCTATTTTGTTTTGATTTATACTAATTGTTTATGCGAGACCACGAACTGATTACATCATTAAGGAATATATTTCCTTTACTTATTTCGTTTATTTCGTGTTGGTTCAGTTCGCTGTCAAATACCGTGGTTTTGCAGTTTAAGATTCCACATAAGTTTCCATTTTCCATTGTTAGCTGTATTCAACAACAACAACAACATTTATTTGAGCAATAAAGCTTACAAAAAAGCTTCTAGCCTACAATAATGAATATACAAAGGTTATATACCGCTGGTTAAGATTGCTGTAATTGTTAGCGAATTAAGGAGGAAGTAATATATTAATCGTGCGAATGTCTATAAATACTGTGAAATGTTAGTGTTTTCATTTTAAGTGTCTCTATTACTATGGTGATATGCCTTGATTGAATAGAAGCAATAACACTTGAATAAATGCGTATGTAATTAATATTAATAAATGTGATGTTTCTCAACTATTAAGAATGTTGATAACGTTATAACTAAACAATATGGCATGTACCAAAATTTGTTTACACAATATATCGAATGTAAAGCGCTTTCATCGGCAAACAAAGTATGAAGTACAGACATTTTATGTACAAAAAATGGGGATATTAACTATATTAACGTATTGCTTTATTTTCTAGTAAATGATATTTAAAAGTCTTAATTCTATAGAATTTATAGAATACACTTACACAGCAAGTCAAAGTACCATATAACATTAAAAATTGAAAAGAATGTATTGATATTATGAATTTTAAACGTTAATCTCTCAATATATATATACAAGATATCTGTATACAAATACAAACATTCTTAAACAAAAAGGGGATGTACAACTATTTACAATTAGTACAATAATATGCGTGCGTGTTACAATGCATATAAGATTTACAAACATTTACAATTAGTACAATAATATGCGTGCATGTTACAATGCATATACATGTAATGTTAAACTACAGTGGATATTGAAAGAATGTACTGGACATTAACATAAATTACAAGTGTATACACACATTTCGTTTTACTATATAACTTGTATTCATGTAACGTTTTACCCAACTACTTTTAATAGATTTCAAAAAGTTGTATATATTTGTAAGTTTAAAACCTCCATTTGCGTAGTCTTAATAAAGTACACTACTTTTAATTTTGTCAGGGTTAAAGTCCCAGATGAAGTTAAATATACTTTGTGTTATATCATTTAGTGTTGAAGAAGAAGGATTTGGCAGCACAGAAAAGGGATATATTAATTTCGATAATGCAAATGTTTTAATAACTGTGATTTGTCCCATCAAGGGTAGTTTTCGATGTTGCCATTGTTTTAAACAATTTTTAAATTCATTTACTTTAGGGATTAGTTTTTTTTTCAATATTGGATTCATGTTGGTTATGAAAATGTATTCCTAAAGTTTTTGCTCCCTCGGATGTCCAAATGAATGATTTATCATTACAAAATCGGATATTAGTTTTATTTACCGAACCAATTCTTAATACAGTTGATTTCGCTGTATTTAAATTGAGGCCCGAAATGTTTTTAAAAACCACTTATGTGTCTATTAATGCAGTAAATGAAGTCTCTTATCCATTGTTGAAAAAAGTGGCATCATCTGCAAAAAAAGTTTGTTTTATTTCATTAGTTGATATTTTAATACCTTTAATTTCATCGTTACATTCAATGTAGTTTGATAAAAATTGCAAGCATATGCTAAACAGAGGATAACGGACATCCTTGACGCACATCTCTTTTAATATTAAAGCTGTCTGATAGATGTCCATTATGTATTATTAAACTATTAATGTTAGTGTAAAATACTCTTGTCCAGTCAGTGGATAAGGTCCGTTCCAAAGTTTAATCGTTCGAGACATTTTATTATAAATTTATGACTTAGACTATCAAAATATTTTTCAGAATCGGGCAAGAAACAGTACTCCTGGTCTGTTTTTTTAATTTAAATGTTGTATTACATCAAATATTAATCGGACATGTTCTCCGATAAATCGGTTTTTCATAAAACCGGTTTGATCAAAGGATATTATTTGTGGTAATACTTTCTTTATTCGATTGGCAATTGCTTTTGTCGCGATTTTATACTCTATATTTAATAAACTTATGGGTCTCCAGTTCGCGAGGTAATCTAGATTTTTCCCTTGTTTTGGTAATAATGTTATTATGCTTTGTTTTTGTAAATCGGAGAGTTCACCTTTCTCAAAAGAACAATTAATTGAATTAATAAAGTGTGGTTTTAGAACATTCCAAAATATTTTGTAAAACTCAGCCGTTAAACCATCGGGTCCTGGACTTTTGTTATTATACATTAGTGCGATACCACATTCATATTCGTTTAGTTTTCCAAATTTCATATTGTTTTATGCATTCATAAGAAAGATATATCTTTATAGAGTAGAGGGGTGTCAGAACGTTGGCTCCAATTCCTGGCGATTTCATATTTTTCCCGGCACCATATGTCGGCGACATTCACACAAAGTCGGCATCACTTGCCTTACACATGTTCGTCTGTCTGTGCATTAGTTCGTTTCGATAAAAAAAAAACCCAGCGCATAGCTCATTTGAAGACGATTGATGAGCATGACTGTGCACGTGTGCGTTTTTTAATGACAATCACTTCGAACAGAGACCATTACACTTCGGTAAATGAATTTAATTTATTCAGTGAATAAAAGTGCATTTGATGATGATGATGAAGATGATGATGTGCAAATATGTATCATATATATTTGATACATATCTGTAGTTGATCACTGCAGACCCACAGACAAGGTGCGCGATCCCCCTAACCCGAAATCCTGGACCCGCCATTGAAATGTGCTTACATATAAAGTTATCCCGCGTTGTTTCGTGAAATAACGTCATTGATACCATTAATCAGTTTAATATTAACGTAACACTGATAGTAGAACATATTTCTGTTAAATAAAATACCAGTAGTTTGTGTTGCTGTAGCTGTTTAGCGTGTTTATTATAAAAAGCTACTTTCACTTTCGTTCTGTGCGAACATTAAAGTTCCTCTTCCAAAAATTGCAAAAAAAAGATATGGCATGCTACTTTTAAGAGAAATGCATCTCTCCAGAACGCAGACTCCAGAATACAGACTGTGGCAGTCATGGGGCTTTTGTCGAAATATGACTGCCGAACCCTGTCTGAATTCTGAGGGATTGGTAAAGGTCTCGGTTTCAACAGGACCAAGGGTGGTTCTCGCCGTGCCTACTGGAAGAGGCAGAACACCCTCAGTCTACGCCGAAAGAGATAAAAATACTGTTTTCTATGTTTTCTTTTTTTAACATTTTAACTTTGCTTAAATTTAATATGCTATTACATTTTTGTACAATAGGCAAAATGTATGTTTACTTACACAAATATATTAAGACTTAAACGTATAAGTTATAACTGATAATTAAGTGTTTGCCCACCAGAAAAATATGTGGTAAAGCAGACTAACATAATAATATGATAGCAGAATTAAGTAATAGCTGTAGCATACTTTTACCGAAATATGTTAGTTATTTAACGAGTCTCCAGGGCGAGATTAAATAATTAACATATTGAGGCCAAAGTGTGCTACCGCGTTTTATACCATATTTACCAATTACATTGCAACTTTCGACGATGCCCCCCAATAGGCGTTTCATACACACCACGTAATGTCTGACATTATTGACATGTGCGTAAAGCATGTGTGTCGTTCTGACATTATTGACATGTGCGTCAAGCATGTGTGTCGTTCTGACATTATTGACATGTGCGTCAAGCATGTGTGTCGTTCTGACATTATTGACATGTGCGTCAAGCATGTGTGTCGTTCTGACATTATTGACATGTGCGTAAAGCATGTGTGTCGTTCTGACATTATTGACATGTGCGTACAGCATGTGTGTCGTTCTGACATTATTGACATGTGCGTACAGCATGTGTGTCGTTCTGACATTATTGACATGTGCGTACAGCATGTGTGTCGTTCTGACATTATTGACATGTGCGTAAAGCATGTGTGTCGTTCTGACATTATTGACATGTGCGTACAGCATGTGTGTCGTTCTGACATTATTGACATGTGCGTCAAGCATGTGTGTCGTTCTGACATTATTGACATGTGCGTCAAGCATGTGTGTCGTTCTGACATTATTGACATGTGCGTACAGCATGTGTGTCGTTCTGACATTATTGACATGTGCGTACAGCATGTGTGTCGTTCTGACATTATTGACATGTGCGTACAGCATGTGTGTCGTTCTGACATTATTGACATGTGCGTACAGCATGTGTGTCGTTCTGACATTATTGACATGTGCGTAAAGCATGTGTGTCGTTCTGACATTATTGACATGTGCGTAAAGCATGTGTGTCGTTCTGACATTATTGACATGTGCGTCAAGCATGTGTGTCGTTCTGACATTATTGACATGTGCGTAAAGCATGTGTGTTGTTTCCAAAATTTAGCGTTGTCGAATGTGGAAGCTTACCGTGCAAGAAGTAGCGTGCGTTTAAATTATAGCCTCAGTCCAGAAACATTTACTAAAAATATATTTTTGCAAAAATCGTTTCTAATGAACATCTTACCGACCAAAATGCAAAAAAAACATTGAAATCGGTAAAATAAATAACATTTTATCTCATATATTCTGTATGCGATAGCTCGTGATGCCTCGTGAGTAAATCCGCATGTACAAATTACTACACACTGTCTATATTCCATTCGTACCAAACGTTTTCTAACCTAGACAATGTAAAATGCGTTTCGTCAATAAGTAACAGTTTTCAGTCGAATAACCGGCATTTTGGTCGGTTGTTTATAAGAAAAGATTTCTGCAAAATTTATTTTTACTAAATATTTATGGACAGGGACTTTAAAACTAAATTTCAGTATACTGCACGCTATGTATTGGCTCATTCACCGCATAGAATGAAATAAAATTTTGTCTTAATACTTGTGGAGAATTGAAATTCATTTCATCTGAACACCATATTGCTTGGTCACCAGACTGCGTACATGGCAAAATTAATTGTGGCTAGTATTTAAATTTGTTGACTAATTTTACTGTTTATTTGTGTTATTGCTTTCTTTAATGTCTTGGTACATCTTCACTGTTGATTTACTCTGAGTTGTATTTTACACTATTAAGTTACATGTCATTCTGTTTGATACAAATGTCTACACAGCTTTAGCAAATCAACACGCAAATTTACAAGAGTAAATGCTATTAAAACAATAAATGCTTGTGCAGTGCACCATGTTTTTACAATAGATCAAGTGAACATGTAATATTATACAAGAGCTTCAACAAACTAACCATATATACTTATAGTTATTAAAAGTACAATGTATATAATTTTAAAGTACAAAAACATCAACACACTAACCATATACGCTTACAGTTATTAAAAGTACTATGTAATACGAAGAGACGCGACATATGTGCTCTCCTCCGATGACACCCTAATCATGATAAACAACAGATGGCAGGCTCGAGCAACGGCTGTCACTCGAAGAGGTGTGAAAACAACCGTTAGTCGGCGCATGTTCGTAGAACACCGTCATTTCGTATCGTTAAAGCG